>LOEQ01005453.1:33965-48134 GCA_001685075.1 Bramus lutescens | reverse complement strand
AGAAGAGATGGAGATGGACACTTTATACTCATAACAGGAACAATTCATCAGGATTAAGTCTCAACCCTGAATATCTATGCCCCTAATATAAAGCACCCACATATGTAAAAGAAACATTACTTGAACTCAAAGCACATATCAAACCCCACATACTAATAGTTGGAGACTTCAACACTCCTCTCTCACCAATGGACAGGTCAACCATACAGAAACCTAACAGAGAAATTGAGAATTAATGGAGGTAATGTATCAAATGGACTTGACAGACATCTATAGAACATTCCACCCAAATGGGAAAGAATATACCTTCTTCTCAGCATCCCATTTTTATAATAAAGGTTTTACCTTTGATGTAAATCTGTGTGTAACTCAAAGAACTATTGGTAGTAGGAACACAAGATATAAATAAATAATACTTAGAATTTTATAGGACAATTAAAGGGAAATGGAAGAGATTCTTATCTTTCTTTATATCTTCAGTCATTTCTATGTGAGCTTCCATCTATAAAGATGATTGTTCCTTTCTCTATGGAGCATCAAGAACTAGATAGGTATCATATAATTCATATTCTCTCTTATTTTAATGTGACATTATAATTTATATTTTAATATTAATTCAATTGTAGAATGGAAAAAGTAAACATTAGTATCAAGTCACAACAGAGAGAGAGAGAGAGAGAGAGAGAGAGAGAGAGAGAGGTAGGAATGGAGGGAGGGAAGGAGGAAGGAAGGGTGGGAGACAGAGACAGAAAAAGTTCCAGAAATAAAGTATACTTCTCCCAAAATGGGAGAGGCAATTAATCCCTCTGTGACATTTATTTCAGCTGGCATAAGTATACATGATGGCTGGAATGTAAATTATTTGTTATGAAAATCTGAATTTAATTATACTAAAATCTATTTGATAACTGCTATTTGTGTGCTACTTTATGTTTCAACTTGACTTGCTCAAGAGATACTTAGATAACTGGTAAGTGTATACTCCATTATACATGTTATATCATTTCTGGTAGGATTAGACTTTTCAAAGTATGGAATCGAAAAGACTAAGGCTAGCCAAAGGAATGTTGGGGTGGGGGAGAAAACTGGAAGGATTGACATTCCAAACTTAAAGATGGTATCAGGCTCTACTATGGAAAAAAAAAACACAGAAAAGAAAAGAAAAGACACACAGATCAACGGAATAAAACAGAGTACCAAAACATGAGTACTTATAACTAAAAGTATTCGATATTTGAAGGACACAAAAAAATACACTAGAGGAAAGACAGCATCTTTAATATATGGTCCTGGGAAAACAGGACAACCTCATCCTAATTCAGAAAAATAAATCAGACCCTCATCCATCACTATGCAAAAATCTTGTCTACAAGTAGATCAAAGACCTCAGTTTGGGGGGAAAAAAACCTCAATTTGAAATTTGAAATGCTAAAACTGATAAAAGAAACTCTGCAAGATACCGGTGTAACAGTAAAGGACTTTTTGAACAGAATTCCATCAGCCAAAGAACTATGGCCAACAATTGACAATCAGGACCTCTAAAACTAAAAGTTTCTTCACAGCTACAGAAACATGCAAATGAAGAAGGAATCCACAAAATGAGAGAGAATTTTTGCCAATCATGCATATGACAGATGATTAATATCTATAATATCCAAAGAACTCAGAAAACAATTCATAAAACCTTTTGATGATCACTTTTTTCAAGGTAAAAGGCCATTGAAGGTCTCAATAAAAGTAACTGGGGAATTTTGCTTTCTTGAGCGGGGCTATCCACAATTTCTCCCCTTAAAGTTCTTGCCCTTATCTCTTAGAACTCAGATAGACTATCACTGGTTTCTTGGTTCTCCAGAATTTAGATGGACTTTTATGGCCTTAATTACATGAGCCAATGTCCTTAGTAATTCTCTCAATAGATATCTTTCTACATAACTATGCTATTGATTAAGTTTCTCTGAAGTATCCAAATTAAGTCTTTTCAGAACAGGTGCATTTAAGCATATAACTTCATATTTGTTACTGACCTAACATGTAGTGTTATTCCACAATTACTTCCCCATCATTCCATAAAGAAGACAACTCACCAGACATTCCACTGTGGTTCAGAGCCCTTGATGTGTTCTAGATCACTACTGATACAGGAGATGCCTAACATAAAGATACATAACCGTAAACCAGAAGAAAAGTCCACACCTCGGTGTTTGTATGATATTAACTTTCCTTTTATGAATCCAAAAGCAATCCTAAGCAGTTAGATTATGAATACTATTTTACCTTGACCTAGCACAAACTAAAAGACACTCCACTCTGCCTCACCGAGAATAATGAAAAGAAGGAACCAAAGTTCATTTTCTAAGGTACTAGTTAATGGCTGAAGTATTCTTGAAATCTTTAGCGTGGCATTCAGCAGGATGGCTTATGGGATTTAAGGAATTAGATGTAAGGCAGAAAAGTGGCAGGGAGCAGAACAAAAGACCGTGATGGAAGGTGAAATTGTGAGGGAAGATCTCCTCTGAAAGTTTTCCTCATTATCTCAAGCAAAGTGAATCCTGACTGAGGAGGACAAGGTCATCCTAGGAATTTTTGTTTGAGCCTCTGGAAAGAGGAAAGTGTGCCAGTTTGCTTTTGTCTAGAATTCAGATAGAGATTTCTCAGCGTGAGCTAATGTAACAGGCTAGAAATATCTCTTGTATCAGAGGAAGGCATAAGCAGAAAACTAGGAACAACTGTCCTGATGATACAGATTGGGAACCAGGGGTGCTGCCTTGGTGGCAAGGAGCATGGGGGGATACCAGGGACCAATCAGTAGTTCACACATTTAACACATTTTCATAATCAGGAATCAAAAATCAGTCATGACCTCATTAGTGGGAAGTATCTGCAGCAGGAAGAGCTCATTGTTGTTTTGATATTTTTTTCTCTCTTTAGTCATTAAAATTCTGCAAGATTTACTGTACAGTAATAATACATACATGTGACTCTTTCAAAATTCCAGATATCTAAGTACTGTCTTTCCTGGCACCAGGAGTTTTGGATGAAAGGATTATACTCATTTTTTTTCTTTTATGGAGCTGATCAGTATGTAGTCCTGGAGAGCAGACTATGCAAAGGTTAAATTGTGATATGTTGATGACCCCAGGAGTTTGAGGACTTGCAAGTGAACGTGCTACATCTAAAGAAATAAAGGTCATGTCAACTGGAGTATTTTTAAAGACCCTGTTACCATGCAGTTGTTTCTTAATGGTCTCAGATAGCCTCTGGCTACCACTGAGCACCAACAGAAGGATGTCATTTATCACCTCCTACTTCAAACCATAATTTATGTTTTCAGTCCTGTACCCTCCTCTCCAACTCATCTCCTTGTACAAAGGGCTTCTCCCCTTGAGGCCATTCCACCCATGATCCCTGCCACATCACATAGGTCACTCTGCAATCAATCATATCAATAACGAAGTCACACATCGCTATCGCTCTATGTTTCTTCTCCTGATTGTTAATGGAAGTTTTGTATCTGTTGGAAAATTTTAAAGGTCATTACTAATGATTTGATCTTTGCAAGGATGTAGAACTATTTTATATGGCAATATCTGGCAACCCCTCCCTTCAATCATCAATCACATCATAGCAATTACAAAGGAGCATAGTCAGAGAAGCCCTTGACCCCATGGATGCTCCTGTTGTGAGATCAGTCCTCTATCATTGAAATCTTTTCCTCCCCTCACAACCACTGCTTTTATATACGTTCAACAGAGATGCTTATATTTATATCTATAGATACATTCATGCAGTAAGTTCATCTCAAATATTCTTCTGTTTACTCCTACTAAATATGTGAATAATAATGATCTTTAAAATATTTCCTAAGTGATCCTGAGTTAAGTCTACAGGGTTATATTGGAAGAAAATAGCCTTAAAGTTTAGCAGATCATGTTTAAATACTTATTCTACCACTTCCTTTCCACACGGCTATAGACAAAAGCGTAACCTTCCTGATTTCAGATTTTATTAATGTAGGAGTCATTCTCAACTTCCATGGTGGTGATAAATTTCTGAGATCATGTGTATAAAGTACATTTATTTACCTTAAAATGAAAATATTTAGCTAAAACTATTTTCATAAATTTTTGAATACTAGTCTGAAGCGTCCAAGTCCCTAGGCTTAATGTCTGTGAAGAGCTTGTATAAGATAGTAAGATAGAGAACACGTATGCAAAGGTAGGTTCTAATATTAGCAATCTCAGGTGGATAAAATTTGATAATTGGACAAATTTAACACATCCTACTGGCAGAAGATGCAATAATTAGTTTCAGAGATACTTCCCATTTTAAAATGACAAATAATAAGATAGCATTGCTTTTCTCAAGAAAGCATATATTACTGATGATGGCAGGAAATTCACAGTTTTTCATTGTAATATTAAACTGGGGCATAATAATATGACAAGAGTTTAAGAATAACTTTTTAATCTCTCTAAATTCTCCATAAAAACATAACATTTAAAATAGTAAGGTATAGAACAAATTGAAAATCTTAGAATTCAAGAAAATAAAAGAGAATAAATCCAAGGAACAGAAAATAAATTGGGGAAAAAACAACAAATCACAAAATTGGTTCCCTAAAAAAAAAGTGGTATTATTTAACCAGGTTGATAAGGTAATTATCAGTACCTAAGAGTGGGGACAGAGGTAAGTGTAAAATTAAATTAGTGTGATTGCTACTAGGTTCCTTTAAAACGGTGATGAAATTTATTCTCAAATTGATGGTGATATTGTTGTACAACTCAGTACATATGCCAAAATCCATCAAATGGTGCACTTTAAATGAGCAAATTGAATGGTATGTGAAAATTAAAAGGCTGTTAAAAAGAAAATACCCACAGGCAGCTTCTGCTGCAAAATCACTTTCAGCATATCCCCTGCTTGTGAAAACGGCATGGCGATCAAAACCTCATGTTATAGTAGTAACATGAAGGCTGTGGAAAGAGGAGCATTCCGTGGTCCTGAGTTAGTCAACAAGTGTCTGTTCCCCAACACAGAAGCCCTGGGTCGCAAAGTTCAGAGGTAAATGAAAGCTGTGAAGTAGACAGAGACACACACTCCGGTCAACAGGTGAAACAGGCATTGGAAGGGCGATCATTTGGCAGCCTGGGCTCTGAAGGCTGGAGCAACCAGCCAACTCTAGCTTGCTTTCTGGGCGTCTTTGAAAAGAAGCCATTCAAAAGAAAGAGTCTACTGGGGAGTAAAACACAGTGAAGCAAGGAAATTCTGAGTGAAAATAAGGAAGACTCAGGCACCCTAGAGCCTGGAGTACAAGCTTCTTTATTACCGAGTGTCTGGTGTTAACCCCTGGTTAAGAAGCTCTAGACACTAAACTTGACAAATGTCTTTTACGGTTTTTTACTTCCTCTGCAAAACAAGAGAAACAGCAGTGGAAGCACTAACTTTTAGTTATCAACTTTCCTCAATTAATCCATACTTTGGTATTCTATTTTGTGATGCTTTAGCGAAGACTTAAAATGATCTACCAACTGCTAACCCTGATAGATCCTGTCAATAGGATGAAAAACTAAATCGCTTGTCCGTGTAGTCACATTCTCCACCCACCTGAAGATGAAACCTAACATTCAATTGTATAGTTAGGGAAAGTGCAGTAGGCAGTTTTTTCCTACAAATTTACCAACTGAACCTCAGAGCCTTGGCCAGGATACTGAGCCTTGAACTGAGAACTATGAATGAAGCATCCATAACACTTTGATGTTTCTGAGCTTTTGTTGCTAACAGAGGTACCCGCCCCGCAACTTGTCTAAAATACTGAAATTCTTCATGTGATGGTTCTGCAGCAACCCTGTCTCTACTTGGAAGATGGTAAGGAAATCGGGTGGGTCTTGAGACAAAGCCAATCCTGCTGCTAATGGCTCTGAGACCATATTTAGCAACTGCTCTTAGCTGACTTGGGGGAAACAAGTGTGAAAACGAACAAAGGACAATTACTTTGTAGCACAAAATAACTGCCATGTGTTGTTTATTTCTAGCCCCCCAAGTCTTTGGGAAATGTGTGTGAAAATTCACCCGCACATCCATGGAGGGGAGGTCAAAACATAACTTTTGATCATGACAAATTACTAAAATGGATTCTTTCATCAGAGGCTTTGGATCCATTTGCTGGCTCCAGCTGTTAGTTACAAGCAGTTCGCTTTCAACTGAAACACAGAGAGGGACGTGGATTATGTTCAACACAGTTGATGCTCTAGAGTTTTTTTGTTGTTGTTTGTTTTGTTTTGACTTAGAGAAAGGGTTTCTCTTTGCAATAGCCTTGGCTGTCCTGTAACTTACTCTGTAGTGCAAGCTAGTCCCAAATCACGGAGCTCCATCTGCCTCTGGGTAGTAGAGAGAGATGAAAGTTTAGGCAGGTACAGACGTGGGGGTATATTTTCATATGCAATATAAATGTTTGATTTATCTGTTTGAGAAGACTCAGAAGATGAATGAACCTTTCATGAGGTACTGAGGAATCCATTACACCAGGTGGAAGTTTCTCCCAGGGCAACAGGAAGGACCAATGCTGAAGTCACCATGACCTAAATTCAGAAATACACATCATAGCATTTCTGCTATGTAACCAGTTGTGCTGTAAAAGGTCATGGATGCCACTAGACATAGATATTTGAGGTCATAATGTTAAAAATGAATATATTAATACTTTGAAATATAGGTACTGTGTGTATGTGGATTTGATTTGAATGAAAAGAATCCAATGATACCTTCTTCCTGTCCCCTCTCTCGGAGAGGCAGCCTCTCTCCCTCTCTCCCTCTTTCTCTCTCTCCCCCTTCTCCCCTTTTTCCTTCCCCTCCATAATCCACCTAATAAATGTCTAACTTAACTTTAAAAAACAAAAAAGAATCTAATGATAAACGTTAAAACAGAAATTGCATAATAGACATTTTAAAATAAAAAGCTCCTGCTTATTGTTGTCTTTTGTTTACACATTACAATTAGTTATTGGTTAGCATAGCCAAAGAGAATAACTGGTTCTAATAGGTAAATACAAATTTAAACTGGATGTCCATGCATATGTGCTCCCTGCACAAAAGACACTGATAAAAATGTTTCAAAAGCTTTCTGAGTGTAATGATAGTGGCTTCATAGCAGAGCTGCTCTTCAACAGTCCTGTGTATATTTTATTTATAATAGAGCAAATTAGTGTTAATATGGCTATGATTGGGAACCTGGATTTTCAGCAATGGATAAGAGGACATGCAGATAAGGAAGCAATGACATTATGTATAAGTTTCAATTTAGTGAGGACCGGATGAAAATTGAAGAATCTATATGGACTTATTACATATATCACATGCATGCCTTATATGTTTTGCCAAGAAGCCTGCAAGTTACAAATGAACTGTCTCGCCTGACCCCACTAATATCAATATTATACTCTATTTGAAGAACTAAGGACTTATTGCAAAGTTATTTTGGATTGGGAAAAGAAAATGAGGGGAATCTGAGACATTGCCAACCAGATTTTAAAAAAATATCGATTAAAGGCCATCAGCATTAATAAAATATAATTATCAGGCAATGAGTTTAAATATATCAAATATTACCAACTATCTGGACCTTTAATGTTTCCTGAAAAAGCAAAAAGGCCATAGCTACAAAGAAAGAAAAATGAAGACAATTTACCATCCACCTTTGGAAGCTGTCATTGATAACTTATTTTTCATTGTTTTGAATGTTGAATAATATTGAAAAGAATATTTGTGTGTATCTGTTTATTCTTGCACCGACTGTGTCACAAGACAGCCAAGTATACCTTGAGAAACGTCTTCTGATGAACATGTTGTAGTCAGCAAGTTCAGAAAACAACTGTTTGGAGCCTCAGTGTGTGGTCTGGGAATGGAACTTGGGTCTACAGTCCTACATGCAATATTCTTTCCTTACTAGGCCATCTTGAAAGTAAAATAAATAAGAAGTTATCTTATAGGGTAATAATCAAATCAAAAATTCTCATAAAATAGACTTTAATTTTAGATACATCAACAATGTTCATCTAGATGACAAATAGATACATACTTCTATATACTCAAAAATATTAATGATAGAAGTGCTGAATATTTACAAAATAAATTATTTGATAACTAGAATTTGCTATAAAATTAAATTCAGGAAGTAACTATATCACAGACAACAGAAATTGATCATGAGTGAATAAAGACTGGTTTTATGATCTTTATTTTTAAATATGCCTGAAATTTTTGAGAATGAAATTCTTAAATTAAAATATGAAGCTTAGATGTTCCCTAACGTTTGCTATAAGGCCACTAAAATTGTAATTCATCATTGACATTTGTGTCGTTGCATGTTAAGAATTCTCATAACAATATTCATTACATGCTTGTCAATTTCTATAAGTACAGTACCTTTTATCTGTTTTGTTGCTGGCACTTTGGGCATCAACAATCTATGGATTACCATATGGCTCCATGCCCAGCTCGGAGACATGAGGCCAGAGCTAACAATGAAAGCAGTGACTAAGTACTGTCTATTATTTACCTTCAGTTGGATGCTTAAAGGCTTTGAATTCAGCAATTAAGCAAATTACTCTTGGCTTCTGATAGTCACTTAGTTTTGTAGCCTATTGACTTTGATAGTCGTGGAGAGCATAGGCGGTAGTGAAATTTGACTTACATAGGGATAAAGTGATTGTGTCGGTATCTTATTATCCTCGCACTGCCAGCTCTTTGCATACTACCTGACACACAGAAAGTAATAAATAAATTTTGATTTATCTTGAAAGGAAGAGAGAGAATCATTCAAGGAAAGAGAGATAGGGAACGGGAGGGAGAGTAGTGGAATGAGGCTGTTCCATTTATCTGTAGATGCAAGGAGGCTGCGGGGGAAAATTCGCAAAACTTGACTGGCTCACCAAAATGCCTGTTTTTAGGACCCATGCTTCTGGGATGCCTGCTAAATGGAACTGTTGAACTTGGCTGCCCTTGTTTAGCGGTCAACTTATCTAGGCAGGGCTCAGGTGACATACCTAGACTGATTTGGCTCTGCTCTGTCTCCTATACTCCGGCACGCTACAGGAGGTATGTGCTCTGGGTAATTGCAACAGCTCAAGAGAGAGGGTAAATCTGATGCTTCAAGAACGTTCCCAGCTTCTGGCCTGTCATGTTTAGGGCACTCAAATGACCCAGTAAAGATGAATGGCAGCTCTCTTACACTGTTCAGATAGGTAACAATGGGTGCTATCATACGGAGCAAGGAAGACTGGGGCTTTTTAAAAGCTACCAAAGACAAAGAAAATAATGAAAAAGCGTTGAAAGAATATTTCTCCTTTCTCACCTCTCCTGACATTTGTGCCATTGGGGTACGGGCAATCACACTTTCATTGCTTCATCAAGTTCCTAGTGAACTGTACCTCATTTCCAATACCTGAATAAAGCATTGCCACATGGGAACTATTTGAAAAAATAATTTTGATTGCAGTCTTTGTTACATAGCCCCTTTCTGGGGAGTAGATGGGGTGTGGATTGGGGAGGAGTGGGTACCGGAGATGGGAGGGAGGGAGAACTGGGGCTAGTATACAAAATGAATACAAAATTTAGAATAAAAATTATTTTAAAAAGAAAATGAAGCTCACATGCCCTCATATATGAGCTTCCTAGTCATTGTATGAATTCAAAATTTCTGTGTGACTCTTTCTACCTTATTCTGGCTTAGAACTTTTATGCAGAAAATATATTTTATTTGTCACTCTCTGCCCTCAAACCACCTCCAACAAGTCATATTATTCTACAGTAACATATTATAGTTGTTATTAGAATGAGCTAGGTATGTAGATCTGATGTAACCAAAACAGAATTTTACCCATACACAAGCCATGGTGTCCGTCAAAGCCTTCCAAGATAGCCAAGCATACACAGTGACAAACATTTAATGATCATGAAAAACAGAATGAATGAACTGACTTATAAAATTATTAATTACAGTATTCGTTGAAGCTTGCAAAATGACAATCTTTCTTTGTACTTCTCCTTTAGTTACAAGTTTTGTCCACAGAGCTTAATTCAAAGTCACTTTCAGACTGGAAATTTCAATAACCTCCATTTCCAATAACACACTTCTTTTTATTTCCCAGGTGATCTACTAACTTCAGTTTGCATAATGTATTTTATAGAAGTATTTTCCCAAACCAGTTGTATAAACTATATCAGAAATAATAGATCACCATCAAACCTTGCACATAAATATTCTGGATATAAAAATTTAAAGTGTTATGAACCTTGCCCAATGATTGAAACATAAAAAGTGGATCAGGTCTGTGATTCAATACAATTTGACTGTATTTGCTAAACATTGACATTTAAACTTTCTTAAACCATCAAAGAAGTATTTCAATGTTTTCTAAAGGTTTTGTTTCTACATACTCATTATTTGTTATTTTATTTTTATATTGTTTATTACTGAGTATACATGTATGTGTGATGTATGTTGTGTGTGAGTGTAGGGGCACATGTGGATATCAGAGGGCAAATTTCAGGAGCAGGTTTTCTTCATACAGTGTAAGATCCAGAAATCTAATTCAGGACTTTTTCTCAGGCAAGTGATTTTACCCATCTCACTGGCCCTACATTGTTATTACAGTAGAGGTCAATGATTACTAATCTCATCCCATATGGAATGAATAATAAGGAGTACAAAAGTGAATTAAATATTATTTATTAGTTAAATTTTACCTTTCCCTGGCCTGCTGAACCTTTTATAATAAGCAAAGGTTGAAAATAAAGTTGATGTCTAGCTTGCATCTCATTTCACAACTTTCACAACTGTCTGTGTAGAAAGAGTTTATTTTTTCTTGTTAAAAAAAGTATTTTGGTAGAGTTTGTTACTGATTTGAAATTGAAATGAAAGTTTCTTCAGGAATGTGAGGATGCTGTTAGTCACGCGTGTACTGTTTTATTTCTAATATGACCTTTGTTTTCAAATGAAAGCTTCCTTCCTCTTCAAAAGCTGATGAATTCTAGGATGAGAAGATGCTGCTGTTCTGTGAAAGACCACTTTTTGCCTGGAGTTTACATTTCAATATTTCTGATGCAAAAGTTGAGATATAGCTAAAACAATTTCTCTAGCTTCATTGCATCAGTTTATCATTTTAGAAATGCAGTAGCCACAGGAATTTAATGGGAAGTGTGCCTTTCTGTGCAATTTAAACACGCCTCTTAATTTAAACATACTGAAAGATAAGAAAACATCAGACCAAAGTGCAATTAAAAGCAATGCAACAGGTCTCTGTGGCTGTGCTTCTGGCTCAGCACCTACATGGACATCCACACTATTGCAGTGCATTTGTTTTCTTTCATGTCCTTTACAGTAGAAAAGGAATAATGTTTTTGACTGAAATGATTTCAGCAAAGAATGAAGCAGAACTTAGTCTGTCATAGTTAAAACCAGTTTCAAAGGCGTATTCCAAACCAACATATAAATGTCTGGTACCTATGTATAAGTACTGCCTTGCACTGCTGTTCAGATTATAACCTTCATACAACACAAAGAAATAAATTCATTCATTCTGTGAAATAATACTCTTTCATCCTGTCTAGGAAACCTTGATGTTAGCAATAATAACTGTGGATTTACATTAGCAGTTGGTTTTGCTCATAGAAAATTATATTTACTGAGTGAAGATTTAAGATTTTAATCAGCAGTGGTCTAAGACTGTTCCCTTTTTCGGTTTGTAGTTTCTAAAATAAAATGCTCAGCTGTCCCTGCTGTTTGTACTAGCTTTTTGGAACCCATCCTCTTTGGATGGATACCTTGCTTAGCCTAGATACAGTAGGGAGGGCCTTGCTCCTTCCTCAAACAATGTGCTTTACCCTCTCTGAGGAGTAATGGGGGTGAGGTAGAGGGAAAAATGGAGGGAATGTGAAGAGGGGAGGGAGCGGGAACTTGGTATATAATGTGAAAAAGGATAGTTTGTTTTCTTTTTTAAAAATAAAATAAAAATATAAAATGCTCAGATTACTGCTACAACATGGATAATTCAAAAGATATACATAAATATGAAAATTTTGGTAAAGATTTTTAATTTGGTGTATTGCGTGTGCACATAGGTATATATACACATACATATTTTACTAACTTCAGTACTGAATTCCACACTCCAACATGTGTAGACTGTGCTTACACATTTTTCTGTTCTTAGGCATGTTTCATAGAGCAGACATTACCGTTTTTTACCACCAGGTAGCTGCCTATGCGTAATTGTTTAAAAATAGTAATAAAAGTGCCTTGTAGAGTCACAACTGATATTTACTAAGTATGTCATGCCCAATATGTCTATAAGCAGTTTCGGTTTTAAATGCTTTTTTGTCAGTAGACTTATTCCAAAAATCCCCTTCAAAATTGTAGTTCTGCCATTTTCCAACCCAGGTTTCTCTCATATTTAACTCCACAATAGTTCTCTTTCTATTGGTAACCATTTGATATGTGATATGTGCATATTTACTGACACCCCTCCTTTTCTGTACTAAGGTCTGTGAAGTAAGGTGTTTGGTTTTCTTTATTCTCACCTGAGCCAAAATAGTACCTGAAATATTGTAGAAATCTTGTAAATAGTTATTAGACCAACTAATTATTGAGTAATATAATACAAAACAACTATCACAAACAAAATCAAGATCTTCACTATAATGAGTAAGATGATGGTTGTGAGAAGAAATCAAACTAAAGCTAAAAACACAGGATAAGCAAGGGTCAACTAGATGGCTCAAGTGGTAGACACATGTTGTAAGAGGCTGAAACTCTGTTTACAGTCCTGAGAACCCACACTCAGAAAGAAAAAAGCAACATTCATAGGTTTTCTTCAGACCTCCACATGCACATCATGGTGCACGTGACCTCCCCCACATATGATAAGTAAATAATTATGTTTAGAGAAGAGACAATCAAGATAGATCTTGCATAACTAACTAGACAAACAGTAAAAGAGTCTTTTACATTTGCAAAGATGTAAAAGATTGCAAATGGTTTCTCATAACTAGATGTAGAAAACTTACATTGTAGTATATTATTTCCTTAATGTGAGAAGAAACTGCTTATCTGACTTGTTAAATGGCAACTCCAAAGTATATCAGGCCCCACATTCTTTCCACAAGACATGGTTGTTTGTCAGATAATATCAAACAGATTTATAAAGCAGCATTGTGAATGTGAAACTTTTGTTAGTTTTGGCATCTATGGAAGCCATTTATAAGCTAATGGTTCCTTCTGCGTGAGTATTATATACTACTAGCTTTTCAATATTTCCTGTCTAATTTAATACCAATATGATGCATATAAACTATAGAGTAGCAAGGTTTAACCTTGAACAGCATTCATAATGGGTAATGAGAAAATATAATGATGAGCCATAAAATACAGGGACATGCCATATCAAGGGTGTGATGAGCTTAAGCCTTTTGTATTTGCAATCTACCTATTAAATGTTAAGATTGATCTTTAGAGCTATCATAGTATAAAGGTTTCTCTAGCACTTAGGAC
Source organism: Bramus lutescens (assembly GCA_001685075.1). NCBI lineage: Eukaryota > Metazoa > Chordata > Mammalia > Rodentia > Cricetidae > Bramus > Bramus lutescens. The sequence continues at coordinate 34,588 of LOEQ01005453.1, read as the reverse complement.
TATACAAGGGGGGAAATCTCGCTTTATAAATATTGTAAATGAAATAGAAAGGTCATTTAAGAATATAAGTTTGAAACATCGCAGAGCTGAAAGACTAGCTTTTAAGAATAGCTTCTTGCTCAGGAAATTCAATAGCGTGCGATTCCAGTTCCCAGCGCAATCCTTTATTAAAGGCCAAAACGATAACAAATATGTCTCAGCACACTATTTGTAAATAAAGTCAAGCATTCATTAAATTTCAAGACCCGTGCCGTAAGAAAATTATCAATCATCAAATAAATAGGAATAACAATTAGCTGCCCTTTGAGGTTCTTTTGTGACTTTATGAGACTCTTGGAAAATGATTGGCATTGAGTTCCAAGAAAATGCCTAAATTAACTCAGAACAGATTGATTGTTCACGCAATTAAAGAATGAGAGCTAATGAAAGGACTATGATATTGTACTTTCACCCAATTATTTTGGTGCAAGAAATTTGTAGCTTCATTTATAAAGAAAGTAAGATTTGAAATCTAATTAATTTCTCATAGTTTATTTTTTTGTTTGTTTGCTTTTGGTTTTGGTTTTCAGGACAGGGTTTCTCTGTAGCTTTGGAGCCTGTCCTGGAACTACCTCTTGTAGACC
>LOEQ01005453.1:18481-33922 GCA_001685075.1 Bramus lutescens | reverse complement strand
GAGATCCACCTGCCTCTGCCTCCCAAGTGCTGGAATTAAAGGCATGCATCACCACGGCCCAGCTACTTGGTCTTTTGAAATTGGCATAGGTGTTTCTATGGTCCCAGCTCCCAGTCTCATTTTCTAATTACATTGACTCCTCAGTCTCATGTTGGTCTTCCAGTCATATTTTACTGAGAAAATAGAAGTGCCTATAAAGTTTCCAACATTTCTTATCCTAGTTCTACATCTTTTATGAAAGATTTACGTTATACCAACATATAAAATGTCAATACCTGTAACCTTCTGAAAGGGATTGAGAAATCAAATAAACCATCCTAGACACTAGTACCTTTCTCTACTGCGTTTTGAAACAATCCCTTCCTTCCCCAATAGCATACAAATGTATTAAAGTTTAAGCCTTTGAAAATTATTTCCGCTGAAGCTATACATTTTCAAGTCATCCAATTACTTTTATTTCTACTTATTGTATTCTGTAAAATGTGATTCGTAAGAATCCTTAGTTCTGCAGTGTCTCCTATGTTCCTGCTTGAACATACACCACCACTATAGTTCCCCAAAATGTCACTGATCAGTGAATGGGGTATTTATTTGGCTCTGCATGAGCATCGTTTAACAGAATCAGTCATGTCTTCCTCAGCACACCCTCCTCACTTGGTTTCTAAGCCCTACCTCTCCTTCATCTGTCCCTAAACGTTTCTGGACGCTCATTTCAATCTTCCCTGTTTGCCTTAGCACGTTGTCTATTTTGACGACACAAAATTTTGTTCTCCGGCATTGTTTTTTTTCAAAACTACTTGGCGACCTTATTCTATCTCACACCTTTACAAAGTTTATAAATAACAACTCCAAGCCTCAGCCTGCAACTTCAACCTCCCTCTGGCTTGCATACCTATCTGCCACATATAAGTCTCTACTGGGCTATCTAGCAGATGAGAATTACCAACTCCTGCAGCCAACTTCTAGTTCATTTCCATCAAATCTGCACCTCCTTCTCATGTTTTCCTCCACCAAATTGATTGTTTCATTTGCACTGCATTCAAATTATGGATTCTCTTTTATTCTTTCTTTGTCTTATATTTTCTACATAATGCAAGAGAATACAGTACAATACAACATAGCAGATTCAAGATACAATTACATTCCTTAAATAATTGTTTGTTACACTATTGTCATCACTACCTTGTTCCTGACCATTATCATTTTCAAAGTTTCTGAAATGTTTCTCTAACTGACTTGCCAGGGCTTTCCTCTGTCCTCCAACCTAATCTACACAGAGAGAAGTAAACTGTAATTTTGGGTACAGATTTTCAATTCTAGGCTCAAAGTCCCTAGCTACCCTACTTCATTCATAATAAAAGACGACATCCTAGGCACCTCTTAGATCTGATGCCCAGAGGAAATTCTGAGTTTGTTTCTCCACTGTTCTTCTTTCCTTACCACTAGTACTGGCCTTGCTATCTTTGCAAGAAATACTAATGCTTCAGATGCTATAATTTCTAAATTTTGAAAACTGTGTGTCTTTAGTGTGCATACATGTCTGCATATTGACACGTTGGTGTGTGGGTGCTGATGTACAGTGGCTCATATGCATGTGTGTGTGTGTGTAAACAGTTAGTTGACATCAAATATTCTCTTCAATAACTCCTCACATAATATTTTAAGGGAGAGTCTCTTATTGTGCTTTAATTCGTTGTTTCCAGATAAACTGACTAGCCAACTTATTCCAGAAATCCCTGTCTGTACCTCTGGAGTGTTGGAATTGCAGGTAGTCAACACACATGCTTGTATTTAAGTAATATTTCTTCTCCATGAAATGTTGTTCCTAACACTAAGTTTCATACTATCTCTGCTCTATTTTTATTATGTCATTCAATGTACAGTTAGTTCTTGTTCAATAGAGAAACACATCCATTCAACACATCCTATTTCTTTTATTTAGTGATATTTTCCTCTATAGCATGCACCACCATCTGATATATAATTTATACTATATTTCAACCTCATCAAAATAAGAATAAGTCCAAGTAAAAATGACATTTTGTTCATTATTTCATCTCTGATAGTAACAAGTCCTGGGTCAATGGCAAGATTCCCACGTCTTGATAAGCAGTACATAGTCGGTGGATATTTACTGTGTCAGTATAGCTTATTATATTTCACAACCGAAACCACTTTTGCAATCCTAAATTAAAGATAACCAGAGACACACATATCTATTTTCAATAGATGTCTTTTCAAGTTGGTTCCATTGGTGTGGGCATCCATTTCCATTTTCACCTTGGTCTAGTTATCAATCACAGCCTGTAATTTACAACTTACCAGAGTGTTGTTCCTTGCATGCACGAACTTTTAGATACCCCACCATTAAAAGTGTTGGTAATAGTTGACACTACAATCTAAGATTTAGAAAATAAAGGAAACATGGGTGGGATTCTTGAGCTCAAATGACACTGTCCACTCTGTTCCAGATAAAAGAGAATAAAAATGTAGCAATGCCTGCTTATTATTTGAAACAGCTAGGAAAAGTTCGTCCCAAGATATATGCAAGAAGTCACTTTACAAAGCTTAAGCTCCTGATAAGGAAGTCAAATACAGGAGGGCTCATTTCATCAAAAATCAAGTAAGTGCACCTCTCTGAGGTTAGTAGTCATCTTTAGATGCTTATTTAGTTAATTAGTTAGTTATGCATTTTACATACCAACCACAAAGGAAGTCAAATACAGGAGGGCTCATTTCATCAAAAATCAAGTAAGTGCACCTCTCTGAGGTTAGTAGTCATCTTTAGATGCTTATTTAGTTAGTTAGTTATGCATTTTACATACCAACCACAGTTTCCCGTCCCTCCTATCATTCCATTCCCTCCTCCAACCTCCCACTAAACCCCCACCATCTACTCCTCCTTCTCCATTCAGAAGGGATAAGGCCTCTCATGGGAGTTAAAAAATCATGGCTTATTAAGTTGAGGCAGGCCCAAACTTCTGCCTACTGCATCAAGGCTGGGCAAGGCGTCCCACCATAGGAAACGTGTTCTAAAGAGCCAGCTCATGTATCAGGGACAGGTCCTAATCCTACTGCTAGGTATCCCACAGAAGACCCAGCTACACAAATATCACACAGATGCAGATGGCATGGGATGGTCCCATGCTGTCTCCACAGTTGTCTGTACAGAGCCAGTGAGCTCCCACAAGCTCAGGTCAGCTAACTCTGTGGGTTTCCCTCTCATGATCTTGTAACTCTTCCCCTTGCTCATATAATCCCTCTTCCCTATCTTCAACTGGACTCCTGGAGCTCAGCTGTGGATTTCTGCATCTGCTTCCATCACTTACTAGATGAAGGTTCTATGATAACAATTAGGGTAGTCACCAATATGATTATAGGGGAAGACCAGTTCGGGACATACTTCACTGTTGCTAGGAGTCTTAGCTGGGGTTATCCTTGTGGATTCCTGGCACCTTGCCCAACTATGTTTATGGAAGGAAGCACTATTCATAATAACTAGAACCTCGAAGCAACCTAGATGCCCCTCAGCTAAAGAATGGATAAAGAAAATGAGGTACCTTTATGCAACTCAACAGGAAAAAAAGCGATATCATGAAATTTGCATTTAATTAAAGTAAATAGATGGAACTAGAAAAAAATCATCCTGAGTGAGGTAACCCAGACCCAGAAACAAAAATATATCACTCACTCATAAGCGGTTACTAGATATAAAGCAAAGGATAATCTTGCTACGATCCTCAGTCTCAGTGAAGCTGGGTAACAAGGAGGACCTAAAAGTGATGCATGGATCTCCCTGCAAAGAGGAAACAGATGAGATGTCCTAGGTAAACTGGGGAAAGGAATACAGAGGAGGGGGAATGTAGGAATGGGAATGTGGGGGATCAGGATGGTCATGTTGGGAATGGAATGAAGGGGGAATGATGAAAGAGATATCTTGATAGAGGGGCCATTATGGGGTTATGTAGTCATTTTAATACACTGTTTCTACTGATAACAAGTGATTCTCCAAGTACTGACTGCATGGAAGCTATCTAGTTACACTTTGAAACAGGATCCAACAATAGTTTCTCAGAAAGAACCATAAAGCAAATACTTCTGGTTTATTGGCCACATTCCATCCCTGTCATGTATTATTTTTAACCCCTTTAAAAATGCAAAACCATTGCAATTCTGGGAATTCAGAAAAACAAAATCCATGCTAGATTTGTCCAAGTAGTCACAAATTTTAAACTTCTGTTTTAGAGTTTAACATCTTTTGTAGTAAGAAAAGTAGGTCAACTGTAGGATTCCTGGAAGCCAAGAGAGGAAAAAGATGAGATATTTAGTAGGAGAATCAAAAGTTAATGACAAAGAATGGACTAGCTATGTAGCAATCAACATCAGGCAGGAAAAATAGAAATGGTAAACATCAACCACAGTTGGTTATATGATATATATATGCATANAGAGAGAGAGAGAGAGAGAGAGAGAGCACCAGTGCATGAGTAATGGCAAATTGAGGCTTATGAGTGGATGCAGACATGGTATACTGGAGATTCAATAGCAGGTAACAGAAGATCTGAAAGCTAATACTAAAGGCATGAATCCTATTCATGTCCTGTAGAAAGCAAGGTGTCTGCTGATTTTCTCATGGGAACTATCCAGATCAATGAGCTTAGGAGGTTTCTAGCTTATTTTTAATGGGCTTATAATTTTATTAAAGAAATAATATATACAGCTTCTTTTCCTATTACTGCAGCTGGAGAAAGGGAGAGAGAATACAAGTGTCCAGGAACCACTGTCATTTAAGTCAGAAAATTGCAACAATTAACTGGCTTTATACCTATATATGACAAATCTAATCAAGGGTCAGTGCAGTGGTAATTATTAAAGAAAGTAGCTAAACCAAATGTGGGAGTTAAGACTATATTCATCTCCTACCAGAAGTACAAAAAATATATGACACTCACCAATGTACTGTGCCCCACTAAGTAGCACAAGAAGGCTGGAATGCAGATTAAATAATCATCTCACCTCTGAGAGTACACCTCTCATGGTTCCTGCCTTATCATGGATGCATATGCCAGGATCAAAGGCAAGAAGACAGAAAAAAGTTATTGAACCCATGTATGTGCTCAGCCAGATCTCTGATAGAAAAGGCCTTCCAATGGAGTTTTCTGGGAAAGGTATACAGGAGCATGTACTATCAAGACATGGTTTGGATATGATGAGCCCTTGACTACATCTCCTTCAATATAGCCAGAATGCTGCCATGGCATGCAACTGTTGTGGTGTATGAAGGACATGCTTCACATTCACCTGACTCCTGTACATATATAGATGTAAGACCTTTTAGGCAGTCTTTGATTTGGCCTGAAAAAAAGACCTACAGAATCAGCATATGGAACAGGACTCCACTCGGAAGGAAGGTATCTGCTTGTGATGGTGAGGTGCACTGCTAAGCTGACTCCATGATACAGAGGAATCTTGGCTGGTGCTGAGTTAATATCCTGACAAAGAGAAGAGCAATGTGAAATGATGCAGCTGTAAGGAACTAAGACATGCAAAGAGCAGAGGAAAGCTATATGTGGAGCACCATAGACAATGGATAGGCTGTTTTGAGCAGACATCTCATCTCCCACGCGCCTGTCATGTCGCAGGTATTTAACTGGAAGTGATAGATACTGCCTGAAATAACCAGATTTACCACCATGGTGTTCCAATACGCACTCAGATGTCATCATTACAATAATAAGGAGAATGTCCTGAGTTCCCATGTCAGAGAGAGACTGTGGCAAGAACATCATAAGAAGTTCTCAAAGCACCTTTGTATAGTTATAGTAATACTTTAATGGAGAGAACAAACCAATCTCAGAGAAATTGAGAAATTTATTAAGTACAAATTGGGTATCCATTATACAAAATAATCAAACCTAAAATTGTTGCAAGTTTTATAATTTTTCATATTTTGGAGTAGTTTTATAAACATGATAAGGTATCTTGGGACCCAAGATGGGACCCAAATTAAATTTAAAATCAATACGTTTCACATATACTATATAAACACAACCCAACAGCAATTCTACACATTTTAAATGGTTCTGAATTTTTATTTTGGTGCAATGCACGTACTCAAATCTTTCAGACTCTGGAGCATTCTGTTTTTGAATCAGGGTGCTCTGTCTTTACAACCACTTCACAAAAGCTCAGCTAAGCCCCATGTCCTCATCTCAATACTGCAAGTCATTAAGAGCTAGGGATCAGGATCATCATATCCTAGTGCCAACAGTTGCAGAGGTCAGCAAGTGGAACACCATCCAATGGGCATCACTTTTCAAGGTCATATGTGGTATGTTCTGCCATGACTAAGTTATCTGTCCATGGTGCCTCAAAATCACTGTTCTCATATCTTAAACACAGTCCTTGTGAAGCGCTTATGACTGATTAAAATGAATAAACAATAGAGCTTAACAGAATTAGCAGAATCTTGAGACTTGATGAACCCAAACTTATTACTCATGATCAGAGACAAAATACTGTATGTTCTCTGTTTTTTTTTCTTTTATTCCCTTTTTCCTTCAAGTTTAGGTATATATCACTAAGTGTTAATATGTCAACTCACATCAAAAATAAATGTGCCTGGTAATATTGCTACATTTGAAGCAGGGATAACGTTTGCACACATTACAGAGGTGAAGTAGCAGAAGGGACTTACATCTTGTATAAATACAGAAGACTCTAATGCTATAGTAATTTCACAGTCATTCTCCTAGCCTGAATATTTTCCCCACTGTGTAAATCATTTTCTAAGTCTCATATGGAATATGCTTATCATCCCCTGTGCTTTTTAGAATGTTTTGTCACTTGTGAGCCATCTTGAAGGTCTACAAAGAGAATGATTAATATTTTAGATCAGAAGTGCCAGCCTGCTGCTATAGGCTATCATTACAGTAGGGCATTTGAATGTGATTGTGGGATGTGACTGGCCTGGAGACCTCAGGTTAATATCTACTGTCTTTCACTTTTAATTTAAAGCATAGATTAAGGATGTTTTGCTCTTTTTGAACATGACAGAGACCTTTGGAGATAAAATGTCTTTAAGCCAATTTGGTTGCTGAAGTTGTTGGGCTGAGTCCCTGAGGGTAAACATTGTGGTGACTGCTGAGACGTGGCTCTCAAGTTCCCAGAAATGACTGCTTTTTCAAAACAGCAGTGACAGACAAGAATATCAACACAATGCTCAGCATCATTCCCATCCTTTACTAACTGATCGACTCATACCCAGAGAAGATTTGTCTAAGCAAATGAGACAAAAATTTCCCCCATTCACTATATGTGTGTGTGTGCACATGAGCTTACACATATTTCTTTTTATTGATTGGCATGCCATCCATCCATATCCACCATAGTTTTAAAGTAAAGCCTTCATAGTTTTCAGTAAAACCTTAGTTTGTCTTTGGCTCAGCTGACAAACAGTCTGATGTGAGCTTATAAAAGCAACTCTTCCGATTCTCCCAGTAAGGAGACACAACATAAACTCAGCAACAACTAAACCATGATGCAATGAAGCGGATATAGTCTGAACAAAAATAAATAAACAAACAGATAGATAATTGAATGAATAAATACATAAAAAGCCTACCATTAATATGCACATTGATTTTTTTCTACTGATTCAGAGCTTTACATACACTAAACACTCAAGATATGATTTCTTGTGGTTACATTTTATTTGTATTTTTCTTTGAATCACACTAATGAATGATACAATTTTTGAAACTTCCTCTCTGGATAAGATTTAATAGATTGAAGCATACACATTTGCCTGACAGAGTGGCTTGTTTCTAGGTATTACAGGCATAATCTATTCAGTGACTGAACCACTTACAAATATTTCATCATCTAAATCCTCATGAAACTTCGAGTTTCAGCACAATCTCAATACATCAGAATCTTGAAATAAAAATGCTGGTGGTGTTTAAAGCAGTAGAAAAAAATTCGAGGCAACTCTAAAGACATGACAATGAAAAGGCAAAGCAAAGCCTGTAGTACTTGTAGGACCACACTGGTCTCGGCTGATTTCCTCCAAGCAAGGAAATGGGCACGGGATAGGTCAGCAGGGGAAAGGTCAGGGGAGCTTGATTGTAACAATTTCACTATGGAAAAACAAATACAATTGTGTCAGGTAGTTTCACTCCGATCGAATTTCTTTCTTGGCTTGTGCAACACCTCACATTAGTTGAATCACACACATACCTGGGGTGAAGTTCATAACTCTTTTACATTTGTTTCAATGTTATGTTTCAAGGGTAACCCAACCCTTTTGAACACAAGGCTTTACACATGCTAGAGAAAGCAGTCCACCCTCTAGCTGCAACCCTAGCCTAAAGGGATAAGTCATTTTAAAGAGTTAAACGTGCATTAAGAGCTCCTAAGTGGGGAAACCTAGACTCTAAAAATTAGTGTTTTCAATGACTTCCTGATGTTTTAAATCAACACATAACATTATTTGCCATACCTGAATTATGTTTAGATATACATCTTTGGCCTCTCTTGCTCTAGTCTCAAGATATATCCATGGCAGCATCTGAAAGCCATTGTGTTGTGGAGAACCTCCTTCATGTGGAATGTGTTGGGTTACTTCTTGACTAACTCTCCTGGGGACACTCCATTTCCTGCTGTTTCATTGTGTTACAGTGAGGTTAGAGACATGGATCTCAGGTTTCCTTGCAGTGAAAATGGTAGATAGGCCAGAACAATGATCTCCAAAGCCCAAAATGCGATACTTAATTTCACCTTATTGTTAAAGAAGCTAAGGATCATTTAAATTGCAATATTGTCATAATTTATATTGTGACTTCAACTTAGTAAAAAAGAATCTCTAAGGTCTTTATGCTTGCACTCTCTCCCACATTCATTTCCTCTCTTCTCCCTCTCTTCCTTACTGCCCACTTGAATGAATTCCTGAAGCATGTAGAAAGCATACACAACTGGACCTAAAGAAGTTGCATGCATACATGAGTCATGTGCGTTAAACTGTTTACACTGTCGTGTGAGAGGAAGAGATTTTTGTTGCCTGATAAAAAGCAAGAATAGCAACCGAATGGAATCTGAGAATAATAAACGTTAAGAGCCTCAATAACTGACATTTAACATGTTTACAAACCACAAAATTTCCATTAACATAAGCAGTGTTATTATAAAGCAATAAGGCACAACATAAAGAGACACACATATACAAACAACTTCTGTGTGTCTCTTGTATCATAACTGATGACACTAGCTAACCTTTGGGGGTCTTGGAGGCTGATTCTACTTAGTCTTAGTCCTTAGAATGGGAACTGGTAGAGGTCAGAAAAGCACATAAACCGTGAGGGCATTTTTCTTTTAAGAGTGTAACTAGATTTCCCCATAAAATAATGTGCTTCAGTACTTCCTATTAGCAGAGTCAATTCCTACAAAATATCTTATATATTAAAATATGAAGCTCTAATGACATGTTTAAACTCTTTTCTTAGTTCTCAATAAAATATATTAGTTTTTAAATACATATATTTAAAATCAAGATCCCTTGATTTTTCTAAGTATCTTCGCTAATCTGTAAACTTTGAACTTTGAGGTGCACCTCCTAGTCGTTAGTGTCAATTAGGAAGGCTCTTCTTTACACCAGATGGAACTGAGGGAACAGAACAAAGCATGGGAATAAAATGTGTTTCTGAAACCTTCCTACACACCACTTTAAACAAAGCTGTGACTTTTTTGATGCTAAGAATTGAGAACATAACACCTTGTAGTTATCATACATCAACTCGAGCAACTCACAGTAAAAGAATTCACTAATGATTCCCTTACCAGGTGCATTGAGTTCCTGTCCCCATGCGATAAATAGGGCAGTCCTTGGTTGCGCTGTCTTTTCACCCTCTGTCATTTACAAAACAAGAATTTGTAAATCTTGATTTCATTGTGTCCCCTTGGAACTGGCTTGTAAGACAGCAAGCAAAAAATCGTCTATGCCCACATCTTTGAAAAGCCCTAGTGTCTCACTACCTGAGACCTCCCCTTTAGTGTGAGGAAAGTATTGGTCATCATTGAGATGTCTACCTTAGCACACAGAAGGCTGTCAGCGGGTGAATGGTGAGTGAATGCGCTGTGAGACACAGGGCTTCTGCATCCTTTAATAATTCCCTATTCTTATGATCTTACATTGGGTTCCTTCTAGGAGACAGGCTGAAGAAAATGAATTGAGTGTAATAGTTTTTGGAAAGTGTCCAGGAAGTGTAAGTAGGGAGTGAAAGAAGGCAGGGAAGGACTTACTCATGAGTATGTTGTTGAGCAAATTGCCAAGATAATTGTCACGCTCTATTGGTAGCTCAGCTGGGCTATGGACTTAGGGGAATGTTCATAAACAAAGCTGCAATCTCATCTCACCCCAGGAGCAAGGAAACAACCTATCTGCTGACGGTTGTACATCAATGGTTCGAGTCTCCTCTTGAAATGAACAATCAGAGGTGTCCAACTCACCCCTCTAACTCACCCTTCAGGAGACTGAGAAAGACAGTCACAGGGATTTACAGCTGAAATCCACTGGTGTGTACAAGATGGCAGATGCAGAGGACACATGGGAAGGTTCCTTCCTACAAAACAATAGACTTTGTTAAGCCCAATTTTATATGGCAAAACAAAGATAGACTAAAATGTGTCAGGATAAACCAGTATTGTTGACTGTAAAATTGAGACAGAATACCATAGATGGTATGTATTTGTACTCAAATAGATGAAACATCCTTTATATGCTGCTGAGTAAACACTTATAATCGTTCATTTCATCCTGATTTTCCCCATTTAATTCAACTGAATCAAAGCCAACTATTATAAGACACCATTTGAAAATGATCTTTCATTTCTGCCATCAGACTGATCAAAATGTATAGAAGTAGTTTGGGGAAACAAGATAGCTCATAAAACCTTCTAAAATAAGGTAACTGCCACAGGCTTATCCAACATTGGAAATACTTTCTTATTTTTTATATTTTTTTATTATTGCCAACTCAGATATTTCTACCCAATTTTTATGAACCATGTTCCTAACCAAACTTTAGTTGAAAACATTCTGTTAATATTCAAAAGTAAGATGATAACTCCACCTTGGCACATGAAAGGCTCTAGAACTTTCTGTGCTCATCAACATTGTTTGTGAGAACAGCATCTTCAACAACTTGCTCTTTTCCCAAAGGTGTCCCACATATTTTTGTATTTCATCTTCCTATAGGGAAAGTTCAGAGCTCTCAGTATGAAATGGTTTAGATGCTAGGGTTTGAAGAAGAAGCATGCACTGAGTAGGAGGTTTTGGATGGAAGAAATTATCTGAGATGGTTTATTAGCACATGATTATCCTTGAAGTCCACAGGCCCATATGGCACCAGCCATCTGTGTCTGCCCACATATGAACTCCTGAAGTGCTTCTGAATACATTCAAATGTTCTCTGAGGCACACACAGCTTTTAGGGAATTTCTTAAAGTCCAAATATTCAAAATGCTGACAGGAGGGCTTGCTAGCAAATCTACCAGATGGGATTAATAGTTTTTCCAAATTTCTCTTTCTTGGTTTGATTCTGTTGGATTCAATTGAGTTGGGTTTCTGAGACAGGGTCTCACTGTTTAGTCCACATTGGGCTAGAAATCACCACATAAGACAAACAGGATGCAAGTTTTCGGCAACCCTCCACAGTGCTGAGAATACAGGGATGAGTAATATGCCCAGTTCACTTCGCTGAACTGCAGAGACATGCTGAGTGTTACTGCTCTAAATCCACTCTGCCAATGGCTATCAAAGTTTTTCAATGAACTCTCATTTTTAAGGTTTCTAGTTTCTACTCACTAGTCAAGGTGTGTGGGTCATCTTTTCCCACACTTTATCCCCAACTGGAACTTTGTTTTGGATACTAGGGGAAAAAACTAAACTTAAAAATTATAACCAAGTATAACCAAGTTTTCCCAAGACACAGATTCAATTAGTGTCAGAACCAAGACACTTTTGTTTAACTAGCTCCAGAACTTAAGCCTTGTCACCTATGACACTGTGACAGTTCTCATAAGACAGGGCTGTGATGGAAGTATAAAAATACATGAACAAATAGATGAATAATTATCTTACCTATTTATCATGATTATTGATTTTTCCAGGTCTTGGGCTTTTAGTAATCACTAAAATTACGTGAAAGAATCTTATGAATACTATGAACAGCTTACCTAAACAAATGTATAAAATTTCAGAATGTTTATAGGCACTTTGACACATAGTTTTGCATCCATAGGTGTCCATAGACCTCCAAGTAAATATAGGCTAAGGCAATTGCTGACCCTCTAGGCCCATAAAATCAAACACACATCTGGTTCTTCTAGCTCTGTCTTAGGGTACTTGAAGTTTTATGCCATCAGACAAGATGTTTAATGTCTGTGAAATTTGTTCCTCTTCAATGGTTGTAGAAGTGATCACCAGACATTTTAAAGCACATCACATGCTATGTCCTCAATGTCTACTTCTACAAATACTTCATCATCTCTCATTATTTGGTTGATAATTTTAGCTTCTGTTTGGGATGAGAAGTTAAAAAGAAATTTCTAAGTTTGACTAAAAAGAAATACAAGAAAACTGATATAAAAGTTTCTATATACTATACACGATATTTTTAGGAGGAGAATATTGCTTAATTACAATAAGGTGTAATTACATGCAAGGTAGTATCTGATATGCCAGAGTCTTTAACAATTTAAAATTATGTTCAGTGAGAAAAACACATTTATATGGGTGAAATTTTAAGTGGACACATTTAACTTTGGTAGAATTATGTCCACAATTAAAAGATTACACGATGAGAAAAGACTTAGAAGAAAGGAAGAAAATTTCCCCAAACAATTTTCACAGCATCTAGGGGTATGCGAATAACATCTGAACAAAGATAGCTGGCCTTCACGACCTCCACTGAGATGTTTATATGTTTGGATTGATTTACGAGAAAGATGAGAGTCGGTGTTTATATATTTGGATATGTTTGTTTTAAATATTTACATCATCTGAACTGCTTAAGCATTTTGAGCATGTCTTAGTGAATTCCTCTTGAAGTTTTAGTAGAAATGGAACTTGTTGGATGAGAAGCCCTTGCTGAGCAGAAAGGAGCCTTATGCTATGAGGGTGAGGTGAAGACAGTGTGTGGGTAGAGCTACTCATTCTAACTAAGCTCACTCTACTAACTCATAACATAAAGCACAACAGAGCTTCCCTAATCTTGGAAAGAGTCTCAGCCTTCTCAAAAGAGGTCTGTATTTCCTTCAGCCATTCTATTTTCATTGCAGCCTCTCTATACAGAAACTTGAAAATTTTCCAAGCAGGTATTTGTCGTTTCCTTTCTCAATAGAACCTCACTTGGAGCTGAAAAGGCAATTCCCAGCCCTTTTGGAGATAGATATGGACACTTCATATTTAACTGACACAACAGAAAGACAAGTTTCTAGTAGAAATTATGAAAAATCTCCTCAATGGCAGGATATACTCATGGTCTCACAATTCATTTTTCTACTTGGGAATAAATATGTTGGGGGAAGTTGTGTGTCTGTCTTAATTTCTCAGTTAGAAGACAGTGGTCTTCTAAAGAAACAGGGCAATAATGTACAGGTCACCTAGGAGGCTTCCTAGCAGCCAGGCTTCAGCACAAGGTTGATTTTACCTTCCTGCAAGCTAAATGACAACCACCTATGGGGTCATGTGACCCAGTGTGGGTTTTAATAATAATTTGGGCACAGAAAATGTTTCTGAACACACAGTGAATAAAACTTAGCTCTACCAAATGCTTCATGAATCAAAAGTGCTTCCAGCCAGACTCACCTACGTTTCAGCCCAGGTCTCCCACTCTATGGGCAGCTTGCATATTTTGTACCCCTGCCTTTGCACGGTGCAAAGACAGTGCCTGCTTCCTGAAAAACACATGCGGTAAAATTCAATAGTGTTTTGTATCATTCTATCATTTTTGCTGTACAAAGTATTCTGCCTTTCTAGAAATATAATGGGTAAATATACAAAAGAGACATTTAATATTTCTGTGCCTTAATTCCTCAGCATACAAGAATCAGATTAGAATACCTCTGGATTCTATTATTTTAGGATGTTTGGTTTTATAAATTGCTATTTCAGTCATGAAAAGGAATCACTAAATGAATTTTGGCTTGGCATTAGGGAAGAATTTACTACAATTCCTAAAATGGTGTTAAACTTACTTCTTCCATTTTCTACTACATAGTTCTGTAAGTGAATCAGAATTCTCAGAATTGATGACTCAAAATCCAAGCTATTCCTCTGCTCCAAAAAAAAAAAACACTGAAGATGGTCCACACTCATAATGTGGTATCAAATGTTCAGCCAAATATTCATGTGAAAATAAACAAGCACATCCATCAAGTCAGCATGGCATTTGCTTTCATCTTTCAAAGTCAGTAATAAAAGGGGTGTCAGGGCCAGTGCGAATGGCTCAGCAGGTAACCACACTTGCTATCAAGACTAAGACTTGAGCTTGATCTCTGGAACTCACATACACAAGTACAGAAAAAATGTAGTGAAAACTATATGTACAGCAAAGAATTCTTTCACAATATATTTCTTTATGTGTTATCGTCAGTAAACTTTTGGTTTGCATACCTGTTTTATATACTTGCCTGGGCAGTTCTGGAATTATAGCCAAATGAAATCTCAGATGCTATAAAAAATTTTTAGGTTTCTGTCAATTCTGCTGGTTACCATCTGGAGCTTAATGTTAATGCCCTTTTGCTGAATATGCCACACACTTGAGTCAAAGAACATGGAGAAATCAATTTGGTACTCACCTGGAAGCTTCATCCCCACTGGTTAGCTTTTATAATGTTAAAAAATAATATATACAGTACCAGAGAATTAAAGGAATCACTAATATTACCTACTTGTGAACCTGCAAGCTATGGTGATTGATCTGTAGAAACAGACCCACTAGTACAATGGTGATGATAATGTCATAGGAATAAATAACTATTTCCTGATTGGTTTTAATGCCTGATTAACAAATTGAAACTCATACCTAGACCACAAACCTGTGGCTAGACAGGTCATAGGTCTTAGGGACAACCTAACATTATGACCATACTAAGTGGTTACTGTATTAAACCTCCTCCTAATGATTCATCGTTATATCGGTATATTAGTGAATAAGGCAACCCTTGTCAGAGAAGCTTCTTTCTAGAGACTGTGGAGAGTAATACAGAGACCCATGACTGGTCAAAGTACAGAGAAAAAACTACTATGGAATGCTTAACTCAAAACTTGATATGTAATAGGAGGAACAAGTGGCATCCCGCCGCCTGGCTAGCTTACACCCGAAATAGCCACACAGAAACTGTATTAATTAAATTACTGCCTGGCCCATTATCTCTAGCCTC
>LOEQ01005453.1:0-18117 GCA_001685075.1 Bramus lutescens | reverse complement strand
GGCCAGGCAGTGTTTAAATAAATACAATTTATGTGTTGTTATTTTGGGTGTTAAGCTAGCCGTGCGGGAGCAGGGCGGGACAAAAAGCGGGCTGGCTCTCTTATCACTACAGTTGTAAGAACGGTAGGCAGTGGATGGCTAGACTACAATGTCTATAAACCATTCACATATATGAGCTTGCAGCAGTTGAGATAGCATACAGATGATCTTCCCCATCTCCCCAGACAAAATGCCAGCATGGAGATGGGAAGTGGGCACAAAGTTCCCTAGGTAAGTGTGGACAACTGCTAGGAAAGACGAGGGGGCATTTGAGGATGTGATTCCCTAGGATCTAGGTCACCTTCCACAGAAGACTCCCCATGAAAGAATATAAGGGCAGGACAAGTTGTACTTAATCAGCCTTAATTTTTTTTAAAAGGACAAAAAGTTGGATGTATAAAGATGGATCTGATGGGGGCTTCAAGGGGATATAGGTGCGATCCAATGTATTATATGGAATTCTCAAAGAACTATGAAGAGTAAGAAAAAATAAGGTAAAAGAAGAGGATAGGATGAAAATCCGTCATTCTGGGAAAGTTCTAGAAGTCATACTCCAGACCATGCACCCAGAATACAAAAGCACTAAACTTCTGTGTTTGATTTTTTATGGAATCTTTGAATGCAATAACTCTAACTTTCAGTGTTTTCATTAGTAAGCCTTTAGGCAGATTTCCTAGCCCACAGCCTGACTCCAGCCTTCTGATCATGACCTCCATTTTTTTTACTCACTAAGCCAACTACCACTGAAGAATGCTTGTTTTTTTTCAATTTTTATTTTAAAAAGACATTTTTATGCATTTGGGTCACATTCTCTCTCCTTGCCTATCTCCTCCCATATCTTCCACACCTCCCTACCCTCCCAACTTTATGTTCCCTCTTTCCCCTTTATCTGTGTCTCAAAAAAGAACTCACAAAATACAAAACAATTATCAAGACAAACAAGCAAAATAACCAATAAAAAGGAATAATAAAATGCTAAAAACCCAGCAAAAAATCCTACAACACAACAAGAATATAAAAAAAAAAACAACATGGGGTTTGTTTAAGCTAACCAACTAATCTTGGGCATTGGACCTGCCTTGACTGTGGTTGATAAATTCAGTGAACTCTGTTAAAGAAAACGGACTTCCCCTTTCCCAACAGGTATGAATTACAAATAGCTTCTTGGTTAGGGGCGGGACCTGATGTCCACTTCCTCTTCCCAGTGCTGGGATCCCGTGCCAGTGTTGAGTATGCTGTTACAGAGTCTCTTAGTTCATTTTATGTCAGTCCTGTTGTATCTGGAAGGGGCCATCTCCTTGGAGTGATTTCCAACCTCCAACTCTTACAGTCTTTCTGTATTGTCTTCCACATGAACTCCTGAACCTCAAGGAGAAAGGTTTTAGGAAGCCATCCCCTTTAGTACTGAATGGTTCATAAGAAAAATATGTTAGTACTTATTGTTCAGCTAGCAAACGGGGATGAATCAAGAAACTTGAAAGATGTGATTATGGGGCTTATAGAATATCAGGGAGGACAAGCAATGAACAAATAACGTATAACTAAAAACTGGAGGATTTAGAGTAAATGATGTGATAACTTTCAATGTAAAATCTTGATTTGGAAGTAGATCAAAAGGAGGATTCTCAAAAATAATGTGGTAATCAAAACCAAACAATACAGTTATCAAAACCAAATAATACAGTCATCAAAACCAAACAATGCACACAGTTACTAAGAGGAGAGTTTGAGAGGGAGATAATGTGCAAATAGTATTATCTGGAAATTAATTGAATTTCTTGAACTCATCATTGCTGAGGGTTAAATCACCAAGTCAGGCAAGATGTAATTGTATGGTTTTGCTATATTCCCACTAGATTCATAATTGAACATTGTCTCAGTCTTGGAAATATTTGGGAAAGCTGTGGAAGTTTGGATATGGAAGGCATGGGTCATTGGGACCAGGCTTTATGAGTTACATCCAGCCCTGATTTGGTGCAAACTTGCAGCTTCCTGGTCTACCAAGATATTAGAGACCCTGCCATATATTTCTGAAGCCATCAGCTCTACTATGTCTGCCCCCCCCACATGATAGGAGACTTTAAAATTGCAACCCACAATAATTTTCTCCTTCATCAAAAATCTCTGTCCGATATATCTGTCCACGGTAATGAGAAAGTAAGTAACAAAAGAGATGAGAAATACTGAAGTCATGTCTCCATATACACTTCATTTCACTAAAACTAGGCTGGGGTCATATCCTTCAGAGCAGCTGATATTTCTCTATTTTATGTTAGCAGCTAGTCACTACACTCGGATGCCCTGTTTCCTCTAGTTGAATTCTTTATCTGTAATAACTCAAGCCTATTCCAGGATAAAAGTTTTATGTGTGTGTATTTCACACTCTGTGAAAATGCAAGAAAAATATGATGTTCTTCCACATTGACCAAAAGTCATATAAAAAATTTGGAGTCACATCAAGTCTTCTAATTCTCTACTGGAGGTAAACATACTATGCATATTAACTGCATAAACACCTTTTTTTCTGTGAAAATCTTCTACAATGCTGATGGACACCCTTGCAAATATCTTCCCTGCCCTCACCATCCATAGAATGTTACTCAGTTTTGATCACTCACCACCTCCTCCTAGGATTTCAGATCCAGAGTGATAATTCTCAATGCCTTTTTCACTAACACTAACTTAGTTGTTTCACGTTTTATTTTTTTCTCTAACCAGACTGCTCTAATTTCTAGTGAGTGGTGATTATTATATTCCTTGTTTGTCCATTTAAACACATTGTTAGAAAGACTACAGAATGTGGCATTTAAATTGTTTAAGAACTTAGGACTTTTCATGATAGTAAGACACATCTGCACCTGGCAACACCAATTAATTCAAGAGGAAGATGGATATCAAAGAGACTTCTCATGGTGTTAGTTAGCCATTTGGGCAAGAAACTGCTCTTGCCTGGACTGCTTGATGAACTGGACATGCAGGACCCACAGAGAAATGACTGCTGAACTTGCCTAAAGGTGAGATGATCTTTTAGGGGTTCCTGATTCATGATAAAGTTTGCCAGATACTATGGGCCTGTAGGCTGAAGATGGAGTCCCCAACAGTACAGAAGAACTTTGGGTGACGGTTCAGGCAGCAAGGTGGCTCTGTCAACTCTAGTGTTTTGGAAGTTGCTTACAATGTACCTCCTGTTTACTTAGGTAATATTATATCCGTCTGGAGTCTTTAATGGAGTTGAAGAATTTATAGTTATAGGATTCATTAGTTATGACAAATAAAGTAGATATAAATATTGTAACTGCAATTCTTGTTTGATATATGTTTTGTTATATGTAATTTTACTATGTTAAAGTTCAAACCTTCCTTTTTATTTAAACAGAAAAGTGGAGGTGATGTGGGATTTCCCTCTGTATGCTGTGATTACCATTGGTTAATGAAGGAACTGCTTTGTGCCAAAAAAAGCAATCAAAAAACAAAAGCAAACAAACAAACAAACAAAAAAACACTGTTAAGAATACACACTTCACTTCACTAGGCCTAAGTGCCTAACCACCTGAAACTTAAAAACCTAGGCTCTAATTTATCAGGAAACCTAGCTCAAATGAGCATCTTCCTTGAGAATTTGAAACTCAATTTAGATATAGAAAAAGCTAAACTTCGGAAAATTGTTCATTTATCCTGTGTAATCCTTAGCTTGAAGCAATCTGAGCTTTCAAGATATGGGACAGTCATTTGGGAGCTACAGGGTATAAAATGAGAAAATTATCAAGTTTATAAAGATTTCAAAATTTAATTCTACCACAGATTTTAATAAAAACAAGGAAAGGAAAACAAACAGCACTCATGATACTTACACAGTAGCTTACTCTCTATGGCTCTGCTCAGCTTTGGAGGAGTTTGTCCTTTGATATGATTATGGGGTCTGGAGCTTTGTATCAGCCAGCCAGGCTTTAAGGACTCCATCCCTCTACTTACCAACTGAGAGGCTTCAGGCATTTTAATTAGCTGTCATAAGCTTCAAGGTCGTTATCTGTGATATTAATTGTACCAAAATTAAAGGGATGGCTGTGAGGACTAAATTACATAATCCAATGGTGTCATGAAATGCCAATTGGAAGAGCCCAAAGCAGGTTAGTTTTACTCAGTAGTGGCCAAAAGTAAATAAAAAATGACTTCTTATAGAGTGTCTCCTCGTACATAGTCAGTATATGGGAAGAATAATGTATTTTAAAATGACACACAACTGAAACTTGCCCATTTTTCTGACTCTGTTAGGTAATCTTGCTTTGCCTACTATGCCAGAATAAAGCTTCATTTACTTGAGTAATCACAAACTCTTATTGGACTTGAGTGATTGTACTTATTAGTAACAATGGGTTGGGGTCAGAAAATGGGTCAGTGTGCAAAGTGCTTGCCATACAAGTGTGAAGACAAAAGTTGGATTCACAGGAACCCACATAAATATGTATTTGTAATCCCTGTGCTTCTACAGTGGGACGGAAGGCCCGAAGAGAGATTCAAAGGCCAGCAAGGCTGATTAACTAGTAATAACAGTTAACAGCAAAGAGACCCTCTCCAAAGAAGGAAGGCAAGGACAGATACCTGAGGTTAACCTTCGCACTCTTCACATATACTGTGGCATGCTTGCATACACTCTCACTCACAAAGATCTATTTAAAACTGCTTAATAAGAATACCCACCTAAACGTGTACAAAGAGTTAATTTTGATACTGCATATTCATAAAGGGAAAATACAGGAAACTTTTATTACACTAGAACATTAAAATTCTTGAACCATCTCCTTTCTCTATATTGATAAGGATGCTGTGCTGAAGACATTGAGAGAAAATAATAAAGAGCTGTAAAGTATTTAGGAAGGAAGGAAGGAAGGAAGGAAGGAAGGAAGGAAGGAAGGAAGGAAATGTGAGCTATATTGCTAATCTGAGCTTCAGAATTAATTTCTCACCCTCTTTAGAAATGAAAATATTTCTTCAAGCTCTATTCTTTATTATCCAGATCTAGGAAGGAAATTATCTATGACAAAAATATTCTCATTTTATGTTAGTTGTAAATGAATGAAGTATATTTTACATCACATTTTAATAAATCTTATATGAGAATAGGGCTTCCAATTAGAATTTGAATATATTATACCAAGATGACAATAAGTAATATTGTTAGTATGTTAATAATATTGCTCAATTTTCTGAAAAAATATTTATTATAGCTCAGGTTTACCTCAAACATCTAAATATGCTGCCGAGAATGACCTTGAACTCCTAACTTCCTGCCTTCCCCTCTCGAGTGGAGTGCAGGAATTAAAGACATGTGGCAGCACACCTGGCAATGTATTTGATTTTAATTCATGGGACGTAAGTAATTTTTTGGCAAGACTGGGTGTTAGACCCAGGGCCTCATATGTCTTAGTAAACTCTCTGCCACTCATTGCACACGAGTCACAATTTTAGTTTGTATTTTGATAGGAATCTTACTAAGTTACACTGGCTGGTCCTGAATTCATTCTACAAACCCCAAGCATCCTTGACCTTGGACTCACTTTTACCTCATCCTCTCAAGTACTGGGAGAAACGTCTGACACCACCACATCAGGCTGAAGCAAAATGTTACTGACTGAAAATGACAATGATCATTTCTCATTCACGTCAGTTATTTTCTATGGGAAATTATGCGTTATGTTTTCACGCTAATGGAAATAATTTCTTAACATTGTAATTTGGTGATGCATACAACAATGTCTTACTTGGAGAAGAAAACACCCTAGAGATGAAAATAAATAGGATCAAGTAGATAAGTACAATGTTTCAATAAAAGCAAGGATAGTGGAGTTACAGAAGCAAGATAGAAGGCAGAGCCCAAGGGTACCTATATATAAATATAAATTTATGATTAATCAGGTGACTGGAATAGGAATAAGTTTTCTCTTCTCACTGCATGACTATTTTCTGTGAAATAAACGTTAAATTTCAGCTGGTATTGCTTAACATTGGGAGAATGAGTTGACTGGGAATTCAGAGGGCACCGCCCTGAAGTGCTGAGAAAACACTTGGAGTTTGACTTAACCCACTAAAATGGCTCAAATATAAACAGAGCTTATTATTGGAGGAGAAAGTATATGAAAGCAAATATAATCTTGTAGTCCTAAAATATTGATAAAATCGGTTTTTATTTCTCATGATATTGAAAGAAAGCAGTGTTGAAGAAGAGCAAAACACTCAAGCTGACAGTATTAACAAAGACCCTCTGCTGCGCCTTGATTATGTAACTGAGTGAATCAGGGACAGAGAAGTCATCCACTGGATATCTCAGACAATTGGTAGGGAAAATCAAATGGCAAAAGCTTCTGTACATGAACCAGAAGCAAGGAAACAAAGTGGATGTTTGAAATGATCCTGATGTATTAGATACCTGTGACATGCTTACTCAGTACCAGAAAAGAAAAACAATAAAAAGTTAAGCCTTTGTTATGGGGCAAATGAACAACATAGTTCTGGCAAAAGAAAGATGTAGTAAGCAAAGTGAACATCTGAGCACACCTAGAAACTGTTTATCACATGGAACAATATTTAAAAAAATATTTTTACAATTGTGAAGCCATTCTGTCTTCGTAAAAGTAAGTTCATGTTCAAAAATTATATAGTAACAGAGCTGGATTTATAGCTCAGTGATAGAGCATTTCCCTAGCATGCAGAAGGACTTGCATTCAATTCCTGGTTCTGATTTTTAAAAAAAGGATTAAAAAATCACAGGAACACCTTTATACACTTTCTTATTTATAAAATTTTATAAAAAAATACAATCTAAAGTTATCTTATTAGAAAAGTAAGTAAAAGAGACAAAACAGACTGCTGGCTTTTTTAATTTGGTGAGCTAGATGTAAGCACAAAGCTGAATTTCTGGTCAAAAACTTTGGAAAACCAGAAATGTAAATTGTATAAGCTATGGTTAATTTACATAGCCACAATTGTATAAATAGTTACTTCCAGACTGGCTATGATGATACACCCCAAGTCTCAAAAAGTTTCCAGAAAAGCAATAGAGCATATGCAATTAGATTAGCTCCCTTCCATAGCAGGAAAGTTCTAGATATAATTCTATTTTCAGAAATGCAATCTCCTGCAATCAGGGCAACATTAGCTCTCACTGATCTAGAGAGTTCTTCGGGAAGGACAAATAAATGTTTGGACAAGGAAGAACTGCTTCATAATTGTTTCTGACAGGAGAAATTTCCAAGATGTTATTAAGATTCTATAACAAAATTAGATTTTGTTAGCAGGGCAAGAAAAATGAAGTGCTTGTTTTAAAAATCTGTATAAAAGTGGCAGTTGGGTCCAAATTTCTAATTTATGTAACCTTTCTTCTTCAGTCAATCTCAGACAGTTTTCAATGAAAATAGAGATTTTATGTGGAATATATCATTAGGTAGCTTTTTCATTCAAAACTGTCTAGGAGACCCTGTATACTGCGGAACTGTCCTGGAAGATACCTTGGGACTATCCTTATTTTGAAAACACAAGATTTCAGGGAGAGAAAACCTTGAGCTCTGTGACTTGGAAACACAATGGCTGCAGTTGAGGGACAGCCGAAGTGCAAACTGGAGCGGCTTCTTTATTTTCACTGCTCACATTGGAAATCCAGATCACTATGCTCTGCAGATAGATGCCACACGGTCTCACCAAGAGGCAAGATGACAGACAACTACATAGAAGAAGGCAGAGTGAGAGAGAAGCCATGGAGCCACCAGAGTCAGACATGCTGAAACTTTGCCAGTAAGCCACTACCACGTGGCAATACACAGATTAATAGAAATGGGTTAAATTAATGTATAAAATTTAGCTAATGAGAAGCTAGAGCTAATGGGCCAAGCAGTGATTTAATTAATACAGTTTCTGTGTCATTATTTTGGGTCAAATCTAGTCAGGTGGATGGGAACCAGCAAGCAGCTCTCTTTCAACACAAATGATCTAGTTAATTTGGAACATTGGAAGCCTTATGGACACCTGCGAAGTGGAAGAGAAACAGGAGAAAACTGTGTTAGACATGTCAATTTACCTGCTAGCAGCCTAGAATAAATAAGCAAACAAATAAACCTCTTATTAAGACTTTTAATTTTGAAATCAGTGTACTCTACATGTGATTATTTAGTAATAAACTTTCAGACATATCAAGTACACATTACTAATGCCATATACTTTTATATGGTATGCTAGGAACATAACATCTGATTTATTTCCTCACAGATCAGGAAAAAAAGTTGATAACTTATGGATATTTTTACATTAGATCAGATTCTTCAGCAAGGTGTCCTGGACCTACTTCTGGAGTCAGTATCTCAGAAAGACAAAATGTCTACACAGCAGGTTATAAAGAACATTGTGTTGTGTGCTATGGTGGTCCATTGAGTTTCTAGATCAGTACTTGTCCTACTTGGACAAGACAGTGAAGAAAAACTGAAGAAATCGAGTAAAGCTAAAAGAAAATCATTATAATTTTTCTTAGGTAATGAAACTGCCTTACACTGTGATAAAAGTTTAACTATCAGCTGTGTAATTTCTATATTAATAGCAGCAGAATGTGTCCACATGTAAAGCACCATACCTGTTGACATTTAAACACACAAAGTTACCATAGTAACCATCTCTATGTGAAAGGAAATGGGTATTCATATAACTTGGTCACAAAATGATGCCAATGAGACTGGCTATATTAAAACAATCATTTGAGAAAAATCTTAGCCAGTTCTCAGTATCTAAATATTGGTCACAAAATTTCAAGTTTCTTGGCTTGTTATTTTCAGATTGTAAAATAGACTAATATGGTAACAAAATCAAGAAAGGATTAGAGCTGCAAAACAGTAGTTAAGATACAGAGCTGGCAGTAAATTTAAAAGAAGCCTTCCGCATTTTCAAAAATAAAGTGTAATACTTCTATTAATAAGACAATATAGTTTGCATGTAAGAATTCTTAGAAATTCATACTTTATCAACTTATAAAATTAATTAAAGTTTAAATGTTTAATTAAAAATAAAGCTTTTGCCCCTGCATTCTATCATAAAATCAAAGATTAAAACTGAATATAAACAATAACAGAAACAACGGAAAGCCCACAAACTCATGGAAGCTGAACACCTTTCTGTTGAATAGCTGATGGGTCAAGTAAGAAATAAAGAAAGAAATAAAAGACTTCATAGAATTCATTGAAACTGAATGCACAGCATACCCAGATTTCTGTGATGTAATGAAAGTAGTGCTAAGAGGAAGGTTCATGGCACTAAGTGCCTGCATGAAGATATCTCATGCTAGCTACTTAACAGCACATCTAAAAGCTCTAGAAGAAAAAGAAGCAAGCTCACCCAAGTGTAGATGCAGGAAATAATCAAAATTGTGGCTAAAATCAATAAAATAGAAATATAGAGAACAACACAAAGTTGCAAAGAAAGAAGGAGCAGGTTCTTTGAAAAAATCAACTAGATAGACACACATTTATCCAAAAAAAGACACAGAGTGAATTTCCAAATTCACACTCCCAGAAACAAAAAGGAGGACATAATAACAGATACCAAGGAAACCCCATGAATCACTAGGATATACTTTAAAAACCTGTACTACACAAAATTGGGGGTAAAAAACAGGCAAATGTCTACATATATATAAAAGTAAAATTAAGATCAGATAAGCAGTTTAAATAGACCTATAATCCCTAAGGATCTAGAAGAAGTCATCAAAAGTCTTCCAAGCAAGAACATAAATGCAAAAGTGCTCAATAAAATACTTGCAAACTGAATCCAAAACAAATTAAGAAGATCATCCACCCTGGTCAAGCAGGCTTCATCTCAGAGATTCGGGGATGATTGATTATACAAAATCAGTCAATGTAATCCATCATATAAACAAACTGAAAGGAAAATAAACTAAATGATTGCCTCATTAGATGCTGGAGAAGCTTTAAATAATCTACCACCCCATCATGAGGAAAGTCTTGGAGAGATAGGGATACAAGGGACATATCTAAGCATAATAAAGACAATGTACAGGAAGGCTATAGCCAACATCAAATTAAATGGAGAGAAACTCAAAACAATTCCACTAATATCAGGAAAAAGACAGAATGGTAACTTTTTACATATCTATTCAATATAGTATTTGAAGTTATAGCTAGAGCAATAGATCAACTAAAGGGGATATGGGGATACGAATGGGAAATGAAGAAGTCAAGATAATGTTTTTTCAGATGATATGATAGTATACAAAAGCAACCCCAAAATTTCTGCCAGGAAACTCTATTGGGGTGAGCTGCTTATTCATCCCGGCCACCCAGAAACAAAATAATCACACAGAAAATGTAGTAACTAAAACACTGTCTGGCCAATTAGTTCTAGCTTCGTATTTGCTAATTCTTCCATCTTAATTTAACCCATTTCTTTTAAAGTATATATCACCACGAGCTCAAGGTCTACAAGCAAAGTTTCACCTAGTCTACCTCTGGCAGTGGCTCCATGGTGTCCCTCTGACTCCACTCTTCTTTCTCCCAGCCTTCAGTTTTGTCTTCCCCACCTACCTAAGTTCTGTCCTGTTGTAGGTCCCAAGCAGTTTCTTTATTCATTGACCTATAAAAGCAACACCTAGACAGAAGGACATCCCACAACAGAACTCCTCCAGTTGAAAGAACCATTGGTTAATATGTGAATACAAGATTAAATCAAAAAATCAGGAGCCCTCTTATACAAAAAAAAATGACAAAGCTGAGAAAAAGTCATGGAAACAACACCTTTCATGATAGTCACTAGTAATATAAAATATCTTGTGAAAATTCTGACCAAGCAAATGGAAGACTTGTATGACAAAATCTGCAAGTCATTGATGAAAGAAATTGAAGAATATATCAGAAGATGGAAAGATCTCTCAAGCTCATGGATTGGTAGGATTGACATAGCAAAAACAGTCATCCTAACAAAGGCAATCTACAGATTAATGAAATCCCTACCAAATTTTCATCTCTATTCTTTATATATCTTAAAAAGAACTCAACTTCAAATGGAAAAACAAAAATCATAGAATAGCTCAAACTATCCTGTACAATAAAAGAATGTCTGGAGGTATCACCATCCCAGATTTCAAGCTTTACTACAGAGCTACAATATTCAAACTCACATTGTATTGTCATAAAAAAACAACAGGCTGATCAAGGGAATCAAATCAAAGAGCAGACATAAATCCACACACCTATGGACACCTTGTTTTTGATAAAGAAGTCAGAAATATACAATGGAAAAAAATAAGGCATCTTCAAAAAATATTCTGGTCTAACTGGATGTCAGCATGTAGAATAATACAATTTCATCCATATCCATCACCCTGAACAAAACTCAAGTCCAAGTGGATTAAAGATCTCAGCATAAAAACAGATACACTGAACCTAACAGAATAAAAGTGGGGAATAACCTTAAACTCTCTGCTACAGGAGACAAATTCCTAAAAGGAATTTGAATAGCACAGGAACTAAAAACAACAATCAGTAATGAGACCTAATGAAACAGAAGCTACTTAAACCAATGAACATCATCAATAGGACAAAAGGCAGCCTACAGAAAGGGAAAGGAGTTTTAACAACCCCATATATGGCTAATACACAAAATATATAAAGAACTCAAGAAATGAAAAATCAACAAACCAAATAATACAATTTAAAAATGGAGCACTCAACTAAACAGAGAATTCTCAGCAGAGAAATCATGAATGTCTGAGATATGCTTAAAGACATGGTCAACATCCTCAGCCATTAGGGAAATGCAAAACAAAACTCCTTTGAGATTTTATCTTACACCTGTCAGAATGGCTAAGATCAAAAACACGAGTGGCAACCCTTGCTGAAGGGAACAGTCCTCCATTGTTGGTGTGAATGCAGATTAGTATAGCCATTATTGAAATCAATGAGCTGGCTCCTCAGTAAATTGGGAATCGATCTCTCTCAAGACCCAACTATCCCACTCTTGGGCATATACCCAAAGGATGCCTCAGTGTACCACAAGGATACTTGCTTTACTAAACCATATTAATTGCAACTTTATTCATAATTGCCAGAAATTAGAAACAATCTATATGTCCCTCAACTGAAGAATGTGTAATAAAATGTGGTACTTTTACACAACAGAGTATTACTAAGCTGTTAAAAGCATTGATAATATGAAACCAGCAGGCAAATGGATAGAACTAGGAAAACCATCTTGAACGAGGTAAACATTGGTATGGTCTCACTTACAAATGGACATTGGCTGTTAAGTAAAGGACAATTCACAAATCCAGAGAGGTTAAGTATCAAAGAAGGCTCAAGGAGAACACATGGCTCTTTCTGGGAAGGGGAAATAGAATCAGTTTGCAGGTGGACTGGTGACAGATGTGGATGAAAACAAGAAGGATCAGGTGGGAGGTTGGTAAAGATGGAGGCAGAGAAGACTTGGAGAAATGACAGGAATTGGAGGTGGGCATTTGGGGAGCAATGTAGAAACCTACTTTAGTGAAAACTTCCTGGAATCGAAGAGAGTGATCTTAAAAAAGCCTCCTAGTAACGGGGATATGGATCCTAAACTGGCCATCTTTTATGACAAGGCAAAGCTCCTGGCAGTGGGAATGGTACATCAACCCAGCCACAAAACTTTCTACCTAACATCTGTTCTGCCTGCAAAGTGTGCTCAGGCAAGGGTAGCACAAAACCTGGGAGAGTGGCCAACCCATGATTGGTTCAACTTGTGGCCTAAGCCAGGAAAGAGAGCCCAAGCTTGACACTTCCTGGATGGCCAGGAACCAGCTGCAGGACAGCCAAGAGACTAAGAATACAATGAAACATGTCAGACAAAACCAAAAATGTAATGAAATGATTCCTAATGATATTCTGCTATATTCATAAATTGGTGCCTATCCGGACTGTTATCAGAGGGGCATCATTCAGCAATAGAAGGAAGCAGATGCAGACATACATAGTCAGAAACTAAGCAGAATCAGGGAAATCTTCTAAAAGAGGGGAAAGAAGGACTGCAGAAGTCAGAGGGTTCAAGAACATCATGAGAACACAGGCCACAGAATTATGTAAGTAGGGCTCACAGAAACTAAAGTGACAAAGTGGATACCATATAGGTACAAGCTAGTTCCTCTGCATTCACCTTATGGTTGTGCAGCTTGGTGTTCTTGTAGGACTCCCAACAATGGGATTTGGGATGGATGTCTCTGACTCTTTTGCCTGCACTTAGGACCCATTTTCTCCTGCTTGGTTGCCATACCCAACATTATATGAGGGGGTTTGTTCAAAGTCTTTATGGTATCTTGGTACAATATGTTTGGGTGATATCCCTGGCAGGCCTGCATCTTTCCTTTCCTTTTCTTTTCCTTTATGGAAGTGAACAGAGGAAAAGTTGATCTGGGGGAGAAAGAGGAGTTAGGTGAAGGACTAGAAGGAGAGGAGGGAGAGGAAACTGTGGTTGGGATGTCAAATGTGAGAGAAGAATTAAAATTTTAAAATATGAATGAAAATAAACATTCTGTATTTCCTTTTTCACATCTGATTATAGGTACATTTTTGGGTGAACACAAGGTAAAGATTAGGATGATGCATAAAGGAATGGTTCTATTCAAGCAATTCTAAGCAAATATCTAATTCTAATATGTTCCTTATCTGTGCCTAATTAATGTCTGGATATTCATGCTGACTTTCTCAGCTTGTCTCCAACATACACTCTCTGTTCTTCATCATTCTCTCTTCTTCTCTGTGTCCCATGAGGATGAGATCTGTGGCATGTATGAACAAAATCTTCTTTAGGATTTGGCCAATAAAGACATGGTTAGGTGATAATGAATGTCAAGTTATCCATGGGCTACTTCTTCATCACACCATGGACTGGTAAGAGTTGGTTTCCTTCCAAAGGCAACTTTCCTAGAACTTTGGCTTTGTTCATGAGTCGGTGTTTTCTTGTGTGTTCACCCTCTTCTGCCTATGATATTAAAGTTATAAATTAACAGAATACCAGGGGAGTAGTATAAGCCAGGAGTGAATAAAGCCTGAATGAATGTTAGCTCTTGACCTGGGCATTGGCATGCCAAGGACTCAAAAGG
The DNA here is from genome assembly GCA_001685075.1 of Bramus lutescens. Classification (NCBI taxonomy): domain Eukaryota; kingdom Metazoa; phylum Chordata; class Mammalia; order Rodentia; family Cricetidae; genus Bramus; species Bramus lutescens. Next base: position 3,959 of record LOEQ01005453.1, on the reverse strand, counting down.
CTCAGATCCATCACAAACACCTCACAGAAATGGCAAGCATGGATGTTGATTGTATGTGTAGAAAATGTCCATTATAGCTTTCTATCCCTGGACATTCATGGCCTGAGAATTGTTCCCCTACAGAGACATCATCTACTTACATTAACACGACATGTCTCCTTGTTCAGCTACATTAGATAACCCTGACTTTTGTGAAACTCTATAAAATGAAACAATTAGCGATTAGGGTGTTGGGGTTTCTCCATCAGACAGCCCAATGTGCTCAACTCCAATTTTTTTTGACATGTTCGTGTGCTTATTTTTCCTTCATTATTTCCCCACTCTAGTCAGATCCAAGTCGGCAGTCTTGTAAGGGCATGCTGATGGTTTTTATAAGTGGGCCTTTTATTATGTTATTCTCAATTATATCGATTAAACACTTTACATATTGTCTAAAAGGACCCTGCGTAATAATATGGACAACACATACTCACTCACAATATATAAGTCTGTTTCTCTAAAAGAACCCAGACTAACAATTCATTAAATAAATGATTAATTACATTGATATATTCACATTTATTGTGAAAGTATTAGTGACTTGTTTTCTTCTAACACTTTTTGCTGGTTCTATATATATAGGAAATAAAATACACTAGTTTGACCATCTACAATTTTTCTTCCAGTCTCTTAATGCCATTTTCCAACCCATGTAATAACTATATAGAGGAAGAGTAGCACCCTCCTCATCCAAATATTTCATGTGGTCATATAAGCTTCATATAAAGGAACTAAGGCATAGCACATACCTTCCTCTCTTATTCTAATACACAATGTCATCTCCCATGAGCCAATGAGTGAAGAACAGTCTTATGTCCTGCCATCAAATAACATCTTTATTCTTCACAGAAACTCCTAAAAGTTCTTTAAATTTCTCAATGTCAAATTCAAAAGTTAGTCTTTTTACCAGAAAAAGTCTCTTTTCTACATCTTTTGTTGGCATTTAAGAACCTCAAACTCTGCTATGAACTTCAATGTATAAGCTTTTTTTCCTACAAAATGTAAAATGCCAAAGTGATATTTACAGAACTGTAAATATCTTGCTCATTGAATTTTAGAGCTATCATATAGAAGGTCAAGAAGTCAGTCCTCAGAAATTCTCAAGAAAGATAGAACAAAGTTAAATGGGCAAATTTCTTATGCCAGCTCACCCTGCTGGCTTAAATTCTCTTTAATGTAAAAAATCAAAAGAGAAGCCAACATGTCATGGCAAGACTCAAGGGATTATAACTCCTTTAGTATATGGAAAGTCAGCCTTGACATTAAAATTGACCAGGAACATGTCAAAGTACAATTCAAAACCGGGTATATTTATAAACATCTATATTCAGAATAATGAGACAGGGGAATCAATTGAGCACAGGAGATCCAGGCAAGCATAGTTAACACAGAAAAATCCAATCTCAAAACAGACAAACAAAATGCAATTCAAAAATTGTAAATAGAGTAGTGGTGTGTAACTGTAGTCTCAAGAGAACCATGAATGCAAGGTTAGCTTACATAGCAAGTTCCAAATCAGCCAGAGCTAAATAAACACATCATTTCTCAGAAAAACCACACAACAGCAACAAAATAGTTAATAACAAAAATATATAAGTGTGAATGAATCCGTATCTCTAAATGAAGATTATTCTTTTTCATGTAGGACTTTAGTAGGCATATGTCCTCTCCACAGAGCACTTACTGAATGTTAGTTTTCAGGTCTGGAAAGATGGCTAATCAGTTAAAACTACTGGCTATTCTTTCAGAGGACCTGGGTTCAATTCTCACCACCCACATGATGTCTCAGATTCCTCTATAACTTTAATTCCAGGAGATCTGGTGCCATCCATCTTCTAGCTGCTCTGGGTAGAACATACACACAGAGTATAAAAACATACTTGTAAAACAATCACACATAAAAATTTATAGAAATATTAAATGTTGGTTTTCCACAAAAGTTTAATACAAAATATAAAAGGTGTTCACATGAGACAAATCAGATTGACTCTACTGTATGTCAAAAATGTTCATAAACTCCTATGAAAATAGGGCAAACCTGCTAAATATTTTAAGTGGTATTGGGCAATAGGGAAAATGGTGAAATAAATTTAGCTAATTCTGTGATATATTTGAAAAATGAATGGAATATGTTTAAGAAATAGAAATAGTTAGCAATGTTATAAAGTACTTTAAAAAAGAGACTTAGCTTTGTCTGCAGAGTGGATACTCAAGAAGTAACACATTGACTAGATTTTGGACAGTAGCAATATCAACCTAGGACTTGCCATAGGTACAGTAAATGCTAAATAGAAAATGTGAACCTAAATTTGATAGGCAGTAGGATGCTATTATTGAATATGTTTGGGTTTATTATTTTATTTTGAAAAGACATAATTAGAGAATGTTTTAGGAAATCTCCTTCTGGAAATTGCATATAGACTGAATTTAAAAATGAACAAATGTCAAGAGATCAGTCCGGGGCTGGTAAGATCATGTGAGTGAGGATGGCATGAACTGGGGTGGCTCCACGAAGATGAAATAGAGAGAAATTAGAGGGTAAATAGCAGTTAGTGGAAATTATAAAGAGGCTCATAATTGCCCAATTGTTATTCTCCAAAAGAAACATGTAAAAGACACTGCACTCAAGTAGTCACTATTTTAGCGATATCTAACCAGAAAGGGTGTGTGTGGGAAAAATGAGTTTAAATTCTCACATAATAAGTTCAGTGATCAAAGACATCAAGGTGGCCATATTCTAAGGGATTAGCAGGAAGTTTCATGGAGAATAGAAGATACCAAAGAGATTGAATTACAAGTTTAAGAGGCAATAAAAAAGAATGTTTGGAAACACAAATGTAGATAAAACCAAAAAAAGAATAAAACATAGGCATGTACTTTTTGAAATGTTTGTAACTACCACAAGAAAGTAAATCTAGTTAAAAAGAGACACTGAAGACCTTGCAGAAGTGGTTAGAAAATCAGGACTTAGAATACTGTCAAAGTATTACATGGTGTTTAAGAAGTTAGATAGATGAGAGTTCTATTCTGGCTGTGTTCCTCTTCTGAAAAATGAGAGTGATCATACTGCATAGCCCATAAAAGTGTGCAAGATGGGATCCAGGAACTAAAAGTTAAGTGTGCATTGCCATTAGGACAGAATTACAATGCAGTTCATTTTGTTAATAAACAACTACAAAAGGGTAACTTTTTTCTAGCAAAATTCAAATGACAAATGGATGCTGTGTTATTATAGTCCCATCCTACAGATATCAAAAAGTCAGGAATGGTAAATATTCTTCTCAAAGAGGAATAAAGATAAATCCTAGTTCTCTAGAATACTTAGTGGATAGGTATTATAGACTTTAATAAAGCAACCTGGTTCTTTTAGAAAGTCTGTTCAAGAGTGTGTTTTCCAGTTTGATTCCTGAAAGTTTGGTTCCATCTAATACAAGGTAGGTTTCGACAGAAGATTTGGAGAAATAATATAGAAGAGTTGCTGTTGAACATAAGTATGTGTCGATTATTAATTAATAAAACATTCAGCGGGATCTTATTGTCCAAATATTTTTCCTTGTAAAGGTTTACTACACAATGAAGTTTCTTTATTGTGCATTTATAGAGTCTACAGGAAAGTAGTAGAAATTGTGTTATTTTCATTTTGTCAAGAATTTAGTTTCAGGACTTCCATTATGAGATTAAACTAGGAAATGGATTAACTGACCTAGTACTACTGGCTCTCTCTTGATTAGATGCCTGCTTCACTAAAATATTCTCAACCACGTAAAAGAATAAACCATTTACACATTAAAAAATATCCATTCCGAACAAGTAGGATTCATCACAGAGATGCAGGGCTGGTTCAATATAAGAAATTCTGTCAATGAAATCCATCATATAAATAAACTGAAAGAAAAAAACATATGATCATTTCATTAGAT
>LOEQ01005452.1:65343-85618 GCA_001685075.1 Bramus lutescens | reverse complement strand
GTGGGTCAATGAGAACAGGAGAATTCTGGGAAGAGGGAAGCTCCTCTGCAGTCCAGTCCAGACACAGAAGAAGCAAGATGTGACTATGCCACTGAAAAAGGTACTGAGCCATGTGGTTAACACAGGTAAGAATAATGGGCTAATGTAAGTTATAGGAGTTAATAAGAAGCCTGAGCTAATGGGCCAATTAGTTTATGATTAATGTAGACCTCTGTGTGATTTCTTTGGGACTTAACAACTCTGGGAATCAGGCAGGACAGAAAATCCTGACAACAGAGAACCTAGACAACAATGAGGACACTCAGAGAGACATATATGGATCTAATGTACATGGAAAGCAGAATAAGACAAGATCCCCTGAGGAAATTGGGAGTATGGGGATTATGGGAGGGAGTTGAAGGGGAGGGGAGAGGCAGAGAGGAAAGTAGAGAAAAATGTAGACCTCAATAGAATCAATAAAAAATGGAAAATGCCGATTTCAAGAATTTAAGTCAAAAGATATGTTACTTTGGAGAAAAGGTTTGCTTTTGTTTCTACAGGAAATGATAGACTGTGAATTCTTTTTTCATTTTTTATTAAAAATTTCCACCTCCTCCCCTCCTTCCATTTCCCTCCCCCTAGACTGTGTATTCTTTCTTAGTTAAGAAAAATAAGGTCTGATCTAGGGAGACTCCCTGAAAAATCTCCAATGAGAAAGAATGGCCCAGATGATCTAATGTTTCAGAGTAGCAGTTTCTTCGGAGTTCTACATCCAGAACAGCTTTAAGGCTACTCGTTGAGATGAACAAGCCTCACAGAATACTCCAGACAGGACTTGATTACAATCCATATTTTTTGTGTGTCCTCATAAGGTTACTAGTATCCCCCATCAACAGCAAGTAACCTAGAAATCTATGTCCAATTTCCCCAAAATGAGCTATGAATGTTTGTCTTTTGTTTAGTGTGTTGGTTACAAATTTTTATGGACAATGGTCAGGAAAAATGCTAAACAAAGGAGAGTAGATTCTTGTTTTGAAAAGAAAAAAAGGGAACTACTATGGGATAATGCTTTGGTACACTACAAGATTTGTTACTCATATTGGTTTAATAAAATGCTGATTGGCCAGTAGCTAGGCAGGAAGTATAGGTGGGGCTACCAGAATAAGAGAATTCTGGGAAGAAGAAAGGCAGAGAGCAGTCACTGGCTAGATACAGAGGAAGCAAAATGAGAATACCTCACTGAGAAAAGGTACCAAGCCACATGGCTAAACATGGATAAGAATTATGAGTTAATTTAAATTGTAAGAGCTAGTTTATAATAAGCTTGAGCAAATAGGCCAAACTGTTTATAATTAATATAAGACTTTGTGTGTTTCTTTGGAACTGAATGGCTGTGGGACCAGGTGGGGCAGAAACTTCTGTCTGCAGGGAAACAATATTTTAAAGTTCCTTTCAAATTATAAACAATAAAAATGACTTTACAAAACATATCAGGCTGGGTGGTGGTAGTGCATGCCTTTAATTTCAGCACTCAGGAGGCAGAGGCAGGTGGATCTCTGTGAATTCAAGGCCAACCTAGTCTACAGAGCAAGTTTCAGGTTAAGCTCTAAAGCTACAGAGAAACCCTGTCTTGAAAAACCAAAAAACCCCAACAAACCAATCAAACAACCAAACAAAAAACAGCCAACCAGACAAACAAATAAACAAACAAGCAAAAAAAAAACACCCAAATCAGAATAACAACAAAAACTGCCAGTTTATATTTCTGTCACTGGTCTCTTAAACTATCCCTTCTTTTATTATTCCCCTCCTCCTTCATCTTCTTCCTTGCATTTTGATGCCTGGAACTTGCTGCATCACTCTGTCGCCCAGGTTATCTCTTGATTTCTTGCTCCTTCTATCTCAGCCTCCAAAGTGTTGGAATTTCTAGTGTGTACCACTGCACTTGGCTTTCCACCTTTCTCTAAACAGTTTATCATGAAACTTGTTAGCCCTTACCCATATGGGTCTTTCACTTTTTTGTCAGTGTTGCTTTCTGTGCTTATCTCTAGTAAGCCTTTAATGTGCTTTCTGTAACCTCAGGATTATGGAAAATGATCCCTCTAACTTCTTTTTTACAGTAATATTTAAATCTTGAATTTGTTTTAAAATTACATACTATAGTATTCGATACAGGACATTGATTTGTTTTTTAAATAAGGCGTGTCTTAAGTAGATCAGGCTAACCTCAAACTCCCTATATAGTCAAAACTGATCTTAATCTCTTGATCCTCATTCTTCCACCTCTGGAGTTCTGGAATACAGATGTGTGCCAACAAGCATGGCTCAAGGGCTCTAGTATCCTTGCCTATGGTTAGCCAATGTGTAATTAAAATGCCTTTGCCACCAACTATAGTAATTGCAGCACTGTTTGGCCAATGGCTTAGGCATATTCCGAGCTAGCTCTTACATCTTAAATTAATCCATTTCTATTATTTTATACTTTACCATGAGACTCATGTTTTGTTACCTCTTGTTTCTTGGGAAGCTACCTGGAGTCTCTCTGACTCTGTTTTCTTTCCCATTCAATTTCTGCTTGGATTTCCTCCCTTGCAATATTCTGCCCTGCCTTAGGCCAAAGCAGTTTCTCTATTAACCAATGGTAATAAAACTATTCACAGCATACAGAGGGGAATCCCACATAAAATTGTTAAAAGATTTTGAGGACAACTCACAGAGGTCTAAGTACATTCTGAAATGGTGTGTCAGAGAACTATGCACTCAACACTCCAGGGCAACTCATCTGGAAAGGGCAGTACCCATTTGATGTATCACTGGTCAGCCAATCCTCCTAGTTCTGGATGGAGTTTGCCCTTATCCTTATCCATGAGGACATGGATGGTTTCTCAAGGAGTTATTTAGTGAGACTGTGGAAAGGTAAGCTGAGACCATGCTTGAATACCAAGGATGCCATTAGAGTGGAATTATAGAATCATTTAAAGTATTTCTGTGGAAGTATAAGATACATTGTTATAGCCTAACAAATTGAATTAAGATAGAAAAAATGGTTTTAAATGGAGAATGATATATTTACCTAATAGGCTTAGTCTATTTAGAAGAGGCCATTAATATAGATTAGGAAAGAGTAGCATTTTCTGAAATTACAGCAGGGGAAGTTTTTCTTCATTTTTCTAAATATTTCTTTTGTCTAATAATAGGTTATTTAACAAAGATTAAAAATTATCTCTTGCTTTATTTTAAAAAATAAGCTCCTTTTGTCTGTGTAAAATATTGTGGAAGGAAAAAACAGGTTGCCCAGAAAACAAAACAAAACATTGTTTTAAACTGAGATGCATTGACACCATGTTTAAGGAAGGGAAAGAAATGTCTTCTCTTTTCTAAGGGGGGACAGTTTGGATTGGGTTTACTCTTTTCTAAGGGGGCAGTTGGATTGTGTTTATTCTTTTCTAAAGGGGGCAGTTTAGATTGGGTTTACTCTTTTCTAAGTGGGCAGTTGGATTGTGTTTATTCTTTTCTAAAGTGGGCAGTTGGATTGGGTTTACTCTTTTCTAAGGGGGCAGTTTGGATTGAGTTTACTCTTTTCTAAGGGGGACAGTTTGGGTTGGGTTTCCTCTTTTCTAAGGGGGGCAGTTTGGGTTGGGTTTCCTCTTTTTCCTTTGGCTTTTAATTTGTCTCATATTTCTCACCCAATTTACCATTTGGTCTTTATTTATCATGAACCTAAGTTATTTTGTCATAAATATTTTTATTACATGAGAAAATCCTATAAGATTTGTTGTTGTTGGTTTTACCATTTTTACTCTTTTGGTTCTTCTGCAGGGGGCCCACCACCAGCTCCCAAATAAATCACATACAGACAGAGGCTTATTTTTACTCATGAGTGCCTGGCCTTAGCTCCCACATGCTCCTTGACTTCCCTGCCATGATGGACTGGACCCCCAAACTGTGAGCCAAAACAAGCTCTTCCTTACTTGACTTACAGTTTGTCTTAATTAGGGTTCTGCTGCTGTCGATAGACACTATGACCCCAACTGTTAAAAAGGAAAACATTTAATTGGGGTGGTTCCCCTACTGTTCAGAGCCCATTATTATCAGGGTGGGACATGGTAGCATGCAGGCATACATGGTGTTGGAGAGGCAACTGGGATTCCCACATGTTGATTTACAGGCACAGGAAGTGGTCTGAGACACTGGGAGGTATCTTGAGCATATGTGAGACATCAAAGCCTGTCCCCACAGTGACACACTTCTGCTGTGGTGTAATCGGTAACACACTTCCTCCAACAAATCCACACTTCATTTGGGGGTCATTTTCTTTCAAACCAACTCACAGTTCCAGGTCATATTCCATTACTGAACAGAAATCTGGTTTCAGTACAGAATTCTAACAGAATTTCTAAGAAGAGCTAATACCAATACTCCTCAAATTTGTCTACACAATAGAAACAGAAGGAACATTCCAAATTCTTTTAATGAGGCTACAGTTACCCTGATACCAAAAACCACAGAAAGACATTACTAAGAAAGAGCATTACAGACCAATCTCACACATGAACATTGATGCAAAAATATTCAATGAAATAATGGCAAACTGAATCCGAGAACACATAAAAAAATCCACTATGACCATGCAGACTTCATCCCAGAGATGCAGGGTGGTTTATCATGCAAAAAAATCTGTCAATGTAATATAACATACAAACAAACTAAAAGAAAAAAAAAGATGATTATTTTATTTGATGTTGAAAAATCCTTTGACAAAATCCAACAACCCTTCATAATAAAGGTCTTGGAGAGATAGTGTATGCAAGGAATATATCTAAACATAATAAAAGTAACATATAGCAAGATAGCAGTCATCATCAATTTAAATGGAGAGAAACTCAAAGCAATTCCACTAAAATTGGGAACAAGACAAGGTTGTTCACTCTCTCCATATCTATTCAAATATATAACTGGAAGTCCTAGCTAGAGTAATATGACAACAAAAGAAAATCAAGAAGATCAAGGGAATACAAACTAAAAAGAAAGAGGTCAAACATTCCCTAATTGCAGATGATATGAAAGCATACATAAGAGACCCCAAAAAATTCAACCATGGAACTCCTATAAATGGTAAACACCTTCAGTAATTTGACAGGATACAAGATTAATTTAAAAAAATCAGTAGCCCTCTATACCAATGATAAATGGGCTGAGAAAGAAATCAGAGAAGCAGCATTCTTTACAATAGCCACAATTATAAAATATTTTAGGGGTAACTCTAAAAAGTGCAAGACCTGTAGTGTGGAGGCCCATAGAAATGGCTCCCTTGCATCTTGACATAAGGTCAGAGGGTTCCATCATATTATTGCTCCTTCAAGGTCAAACAACAGAATGTTTGGCCTAAGGTAAGTTTCTCTTATGTCTTGCCTAGGTACCAGGATGTTTGTCCTAATGTATATCTACTGAATGTTTTGCCCCAAACAGCAGGATGTTTGACTTAGGGCATAATGTTAGATGTTTTGAATATTAAGGAAGTAATCACTCTTGTTTGTTCCTTGTAGCATGATAAAAAAAAGTCCTTTTGCTCTCCCCTTTGGCTTGGGGTATTAAAGGGCTATGAAAAATAAACTTGGGGCAGATTCAGTATTCACTGGAATGCTCTCCAAACTTTATCTTCAGTCTCTCGTCTGTTTTTTTTCTCCATCCATAGTCTCCTTCTCAAGAATGTACAGACAAGTCAGCTGGACTGAGACACTGCATGATAAGAACTTTAAGTCTTTAAAGAAAAAAATTGAAAAAAAATCAGAAAACAGAAAGATCTCTTATGTTCATGGATTACAGAATTAACATGGTAAAAATAGCAGTCTTGCAAAAAACAATCTACAGATTCAATGTAATCCCCATCAGAATCCCAGCACAATTCTTCACAGCCGTTGAAATAACAATATTCAACTTCATATGAAAAATAACAACAACAAAAACCCAGGATAACTGAAATAATCCTGTAAAATAAAGGCGCTTACAGAAGAATCACCATCCCTGACTTTAAGCTCTGTTAGAGAGCTATAGTAGTAAAAACAGTTTGGTATTGGCATAAAAACAGACAAAGGATCAGTGGAATTTAATCAAAGACCATGCATTAAATCCACACACTTATGAACACCTGATTCTTGACAAAGAAGTCAAAATTATACAATAGAAAAAAGAGAGCATCTTCAACAAATGATGCTGTCATCACTGGATTTTCACATGTAGAAGAATGAAAATAAATCCATATCTGTTCCCCTTGCACAAAACTGAAGTCCAAATGGATCAAAGACCTCAAGGTAAATCCAACTACACTGAACCCAATAGAACAGAAAGTGGGAAGTATCCTTGAACACATTGGCACAGGATACTACTTCCTAAATATAACGCCAATAGCACAGACATTGAGATTGACAATTAATAAATGGGACCTGCTAAAACTGAAAAGCTTTTGTAAGGCAAAGGACATAGACAACAAGACAAAACAACAGCCTACAGAGTAGAAATATATCCTCACCAATCCCACATTGGACAGCAGGCTAATCTTAAAATATATTTTAAGAAAACTCAAGCTAGACATCAAAATACCAAATAATCCAATTAAAAAAATGGAATACAGATCTAAATTAGAATTCGCAGTAGAAGAGTCTCAAATGGCTGAAAGACACTTTAAGAATTGCACAACATCCCTTATTCAGCAGGAAATGCAAATCAAAATAACTGTGAGATACCATACTATACCTGTCAGAATGGCTAAGATCAAAAACACTGATGACCGCTCATGATGGAGACAATGTGGAGTAAGGGGAACACTCCTCCACTGCTGGTGGTAATGCAAACTTGCAAAGCAACTTTGGGAATCGGTATGGAGTTTTCTTAGAAAATTGGGAACCAATCTACCTCAAGACCCAGCTATACCAATTTTAGGCATATACCCAAAGGATTCTCAATCATACCACAAGAACACTTGCTCAACTATGTAACCAGAACCTGGAAACAACCTAGATAGATACCCCTCAACTGAAGAGTGGGTCAGAAAAATGTGGTACATTTACACAATGGAGTACTACTCAGCTGTAAAAAAAATGAAGACCTCATGAAATTTGCAAGCAAATGGATGGAACTAGAAAATATTATTCTGAGTGAGGTAACCCAGAAAGACAAACATGGTATGTACTCACTCATAGGTGGTTCTTAGGAGTAAAGTATAGAATAACCAATCTACAATCCACAATCTCAGACAGTCTAGATAACAAGGAAGGCCCAAAGAGGGATGCATGAATTTCCCTGGGAAGGAGATATAGAAAAGATCACCCAGGAGTGTTCTTTTTTGGGGGTGGGAGACTGGGGAAAGGGGGGGTACATTTTGGGGTTAAGGATAAACCTGGTACCAAGGAAGCCCCCAGGAACTTACATGGATGACCCCAACTAAGATTCCTAGCAGTAGTGGAGAGGTGTCTGAACTGGCTATCTACTGTAAGCAGGTCTGTGACTTCCCTAATTGCCATAAGAAATACTCTATCCAGTACCTGATGGAAACAGAGACAGAGATCCACAGACAAGCACTGAGAGTCTTGAGGAAGCAAGGGAGGAGGAGTTGAATGAGTCAGGGGGTGTCAAAGAGACAGGTGTCCTGAGTTCTCTGGAGCTCATGAACACTGGACTAACAGTTAGGGATCCTGAAACCTTTGCTTGTGTGAGGCAGTTGTGTAGCTTGGTCTATTAATAATGCTTTTTAACAGTGGGAACAGGACCTCTCCCTGGTGCTTACCTGGCTTTTGGTAACCTGTTCCCCCATGCTGAATTTCCTGGCCCTGCGTCGACATAAGTGGAAGAGCTTGGTCCTGCCTCAACTTGATATACCATGATTTGTGGAAGCCCATGGAAGGCCTGCCCCTTTCTGAATGGAGATGGAAAGGAGTGGATAGGCGCGGGTAGATGGGAAAGGAAAGGAGGTGGGAGGGGAAACTGGTTGGTATGCAAAATAAATGAAAAAATGTTATTTAAATAAAAAATCATGAAGTAAAATTGACATCATGAAATTTGAAGGCAAATGGATGGAGCTAGAAAAGATCATCCTGAGTTCAGTAACCCAGACTCAGAAAAACAAATATGGTATGTGCTCACTTATAGGTGGATATTAGCTATAAAATAAAGGATAACCTTGCTATAATTCACAGACCCAAAGAAGGAGGGTCCAAGGGGGAACACAGGAGTCTCACTGTGAAGGAAATAGAATAGACATCACAGGTAGTCCCTGAGGGAGGATAGGCATGGGAGGAGGAGGAGGAAGGGAGAGGGTACTGGAAGAGACAACTGGAAGCTGGGGGCATCACTGGGATGAGCTAGAAACCCAGTGCAGTGGACACCACCAGGATTCTATGAAGGTGATGCTAGCTAAGACTACTAGCAGTGAAAAACAAGGAACCTGAACTGGCCCTCTCCTGCAACCCAGCAAGACTTCCAGTGGAAAGACTGAACACCAACCCAGTTTCTCTACTTTTTATAAGTCTATATATAATGTTTCTATGAATATTCACATATAAGTTTTATGTAAACACACATCTTGAGTATATATATATATGTATATATATATACACATATTTGCATGCCTAGGGATGGAGCCTATATTAACTCTTTGATATTCAGAACCATAGGCTATTTTTCTATGTGAATAACTTTTTACTCCCCAAAGTAATATATGAGGACACCAGTCTCTTACTTTAAGCTATCTTTTAGAAACATAGCTACCTAGTGGACATAAGTAGTACCTCACTTGGAGTTTGCTTTTGCCCATCGCTAATGACTCTGAGTAGTTTTTCATGTGATTCTTGGCCATTAATATGTTTTCTTTGGAGAAATGTATACAATATATAAATATTTTATAGGATACATACTTGTATATAATATAGATATACTGTATTTATTTATAATATCCAGATATTTACTCATTTTATAACTTTCATTTATTAATAATAAGAACCTTAAATATATCCCCCTGGCTACAAGCCCATTATCAGTGATAAGCTAATCAAACACTTCCTCTCACTCCGTGGGTTGTGTTTTCACTCTACTGATCAATTTCTCTGATGTAAATAGTGTTCAAATTAGATAAGATTTCAAAATCAATTTTTCCTTTGTCAACATTTTACCTAACTGAAGATCATGAAATTTACTTCTTTGTTTTCTTCCAAGATTTTCTTTTTGTATCATCTTAGCCTTTAGATTTATACTTGTAGTCTATTAGGTGTCTGTCTGTCTGTCTGTTCTAGCATTGTTCAGGTGAGAAGACCACTTCCCACTTTGAATTGTTAAGCACACTAGCTGCAAGTCAGGGGTTTTATTTCTGGATTCTCAGTTCTATCCCGTGTGTCTGCACATCTGGCCTTATGTCGGTGCAGCAGTTTTGATTACTCTAGCTTTGTGGTTACTGTTGATATTGGAGTAGATGAGGTTTCTAAAGCAAGCATTTTGTCAGAATTGTTTTGACTCTTTGGTTCTTGTGAATTTTTGTAGAAATGTTCGGAACAGCTTATCAGTCTGTCCAGAAACACAGCTGGGAGAGAGCAGGTGTGGGTGAGAGTCACAAGAGCATCTTTTGCTTCTCATATGCTATCTTGGCCAACTTCATTGCCAAGCTTTCTAATGGTGAATTAGTCATTTCCTGTACCTTATTTATTTTTCTGCATATACATCTTTTACAGTATATGTTACAGATAAATATATAATATACATGAAAAATTATTATATACATATATAGCCACACATATCAAATACATACCTGTTATATAACCATATGCCATGTATATTTTATACAACATATAAAACATTATATTTGGGTTTGCTGTCTTTATTGTTTACTTATATGGTCATAGTTGGTCCAACCTACAATTTTCTTGATTCTTCTTGCTCCCAGCACAAATAGATGGAGAAGGAAGTTCCTAAGTTCTAGTAAGATGCCGTCTCAAAAGGAAAAAATATATATACTTTTGTTGTAAATCAGGTCTGTCAGAGGGACTGAATGAACATGACATTCCTGAACCTGTGAACCCGATAAAACCCGGCTTGAGAACTGGCGTGGCTGACTGGCTAACTCAGGCCTTCACTGATCCAGAATTCTCCTTGCAGGATGATCATGGTTCAGCTTACATAGTCTATACTAACAAGGTGCCTTATGAGAATTTGGGTTCTGGGATTTTGGCACATGCCACCTGGAGAGTATGAATAAGAACCCAATAAAAATCTGAGTGGCAGCATCTCTAACAAGCTTCCCTAGGCAGAGATTCTGAAATATTGCTGCATTTGCACTGCCTTGTGAAGAGCGTGCTCCATGCCTCTCGGGGCAGGGAGGAAGCACAAGAATACCGCAAATGTGTCTTTAAAGAATCCCCTTTACAATAATAACCTGTCATCACTGTTGTTAGTAGGTCCAATAAAGTCTATAAATGTGAACAAGTTTCAGCTGGTTTTTTCCTGTCTTTTATTTGCAACCTCTTTATTCTTTTTTTTTGCATTCTGTGGCTTTTTTTTTAACATTTCCTCTATCTACTTTGTCAGACATATACTCACATATTTGATCAATTTTAGCCTTTGTACACTTATCAGAAAACTATACTTTCTTATCTCTTTGTGTCTCTGCAGGGATCAGTATTGAGTCAGAATATCTCTCTATAGGCCAGACTGACCTCACACTCGTGGTGATCCTCCTGCCTTAGCCTTCTGAGTACTGAAATTAGAGAGAAGCATTAGCAGCTTGACTTAAAGTCTAGCACATTTTCTCAAGAGGGCAATAAGTTGTTGTCCATTCATTCACTTTCCACGGGTTTATCCTTCTCCCCCAGCTCCATTAGCTACCCCCCCCCACACACACCCCTAATGTCAACTTAGAAATATTTCTTATGTGATAACTTCACTCACCAAACTCCGTGTTAACAGTTCCTTCTTCCTAGATTTAGTTTCCTTCTTGGTGAGTCCACCCACCCTCTAGTACCTCCTTCAAAGTAGGGGGTGCAAGCTTTCCGTTTGAAAATTCCCTGAATTTCTTAGGAGAGATTAGATGGGTGAACTCATTCTACAGACTCAAGCAATATCGGGGTACCCACTTTTGCCCCTCTACTTTTATTAAACCCAAGTTGACTGACAGCTGCTAAAATCTCAGGTCTTGTAGCACTTACAAGCCCAATCACGAGACCAAGAGCAGCCTCTATTCTCATACCTCCTGTGAATCAGAACATGGAGCAATTCTCAGAATAGAGTGGAATGTGGACTGACCTTCGTGAATAGTGTGGAAAGTTCTTAGACAGGAAGCTCTACCGAGTCTACCGACTCATTGTCATATTGGTTTTAATAAGGATTTAAGTTAGTCATATCTAGTTTTTTTCTTTCACAAATTTGTTCTTAGTTTTCAATAACTGATGAAGAAATATTGCTTTACTTAGTGGTTTTCTCCTCATCTTATGATATGCAGTATTACCACGACGAGTCAGTTTTCTTTAAGGATCCATGTCTGGGGCCAGCGGCTCTCCTGGTTCTCGATTTTCCGCTGGGGCTTTGCCTTGATAATACTGCTGCTTATGTGTTTTCACCGTGAGGGACTGGCTTCATTTCTGGTCTGCCAGGAATCCTCCTACTGTTTGGATCAACCCCCTTTGTACTTATTAATCTTCTTTAAGAGAATACTTCAGAATTTTGCATATTTTTTCTGGTTTAAAGGAGAGACTTTAACATGTCAAGAATGGTGAAAATATCTGCTATGTGTTGCTTGTTGTTTGCCTGGGTTCCTGTGAGCCTGTTTCCTAACTCTCTCTGCCTCCGGGCAGCTAGAGGAAGGCTCCCACTGTAACTCTCATTTCTTCTGTGAGTTTCTGCTTCTCTGCTCATCCTTTCACTGAACATGGCAGAGCCCATGTGCTGGTGTCTGCTGTCCTCCTCCCAGTGCTGTTGCTGTTTTCTTACCTGTGCACTAGGCGCTGCTGCCTACCTGGGAACAGCATTCCGAGGTCTTCATCCTGTTCTCCTGTTGAATTGGCTCAGGGGGAGGGGAGCAGGGTGATGTGACTTATTTCTGGTTCCCTCACTTACTCCACTCTCCCATACCCCATCACTTTGTTTGGTTTCCACTTCCCTCAGAAGACTGCCACTGCTAGGCACCCTATGTTTCCCTTGTGAGTCCTCTGGCCTAGGGTAGCAGTGGCTCTCACGGGTGCTAGTGTGGAGAACTGGCGTAGACCTCATGGCCACCATTGCTGCCTGACACAGTTCCAGCATCTTGACACTGCAGACAACACTTCCCCAGTACCATTTTATTTCCAGTTTTAATGATTCTCATTATGTGTTATGAGAGTTCCCTTATGTCTTTTTCTTAGGGAGATTCCGTGTTAGCTTTGAAGGATGAAAATGTATAAAATGGCAACCTCTTCAAACAAAATAATTCTTCGTGAAAATATTCTTGACTCTTGGGAACCAGGAATTCCACGGTGCCCTCCTAATTATGTCAAGAACAGGAATGTTGGAGATTTACTAGACACACCTGTTCCCAAGGATGAAATGCCTACAGTTCAGACCCAGAGCCTGAGGCCATTAAGAGCAACACTCTTATAGTATAGTATAGAGAAACCAGAATGATCCAGTATAATGGAGAAAGAGTAAGATATCAGGACCTTCCCTTTTGGGGGTGCATGGGGGGAGCAGGTCCAGAGAGTAAGACTGTGACACAAAGGGACATGATTAGGGAATAGCCTAGTGCTTATCCCCTTGAGAAGCTAACTGCTCTTAAACTGTGGTGGAGTAGAACCTGCTCCCCAGAAGTCCTCTTCCCAGGCTCAGACATTTGGATAAGGGGCTCCGTTCCCTAGGGGGCTTGAGGAAAGTTCCTGTTTGCTAAAGCTGTCATTCGCCTTGGTTCTTACAGAAGCAATTTGTGGCCTTTTCATTAATGCAAGAGCTCTCCTCATAGAGACACTGAAGCTTTGAGAACAATAGGCACTTACTTAGGCTTTCATCTCAGGGAAAATGCTATAATGAAGCTACTGGTCACTTCCGGTTCCTGAATCATTGAATCTGCTTTCAGTCCTGCCTGGAGGTAAGCTACTGAGTGTGACTAAGCTATGTGTGTGTTGTGACTACAGAAACAGTGTGTATTACTTTTTCAATAAATGGCATAGGCAGTCATCCCAAGTAACTCTCATTTTGTTGTCTGTGTCCTTCTTCCCCGCTGACTCCACATGGCCTCTTTGGGACCGGAAAACACGCTCCCCTCCCCAACCAAGCTAGTCTTGTGAAAGCCAAAGTTACATTTTAAGTTTTAATAACTATGCCTTAGAGATCCATGAATCAAAAATGTCTCTGACCTACAAGCCACTTGCTCAAAGACAGATAGTTCCCGAAAAGCTGGAGGCAGATAACACACCACAGGTTTTACACTCCTCTTAACAAGACTATTCGACCTGAATGTGCCCAATCACATGTGGGCAAGAGGTTCACAGGTAGAAAATACATCAGGGGTATGCTTGCCCTTGATTGGACCTAATGGGAACTATTCAAATCACTGCAAACTGTGACTCAGGGCCATTTTTCTGGGAAACCAGAGTTGAACATGGCCAGAGAGTCCATCAACCTGGCCAGTAGTTAATTAAAAGTTGCCTTATATTTAACTTTAAGTTGTGGTAGTGGTCTTAGTCTCGAAGAGCAGGATTAACAGTCTCCAGCAGAGGACCACGTGCCCTGCTCATTCTCAGTAATCACTCCCGTTACAGACCCTACTTACTCAGTTCTTACACTAGGGATAAATATTGGTTCCACTGCTAGTGGCCCCCCTTCCTTTGGAAGCCCTCTCCCTTTCTGAGGAGTGGGTAGGGGTGGGGTAGGGAGAAGGTAGGGGGAGTGGGAGGACAGGAAAGAGAGGAAACTGGGATTGGTATGTAAAATAAGATTGTTTTAAAAATTAAAAAAATCCACAGAATAAAAAATGTCCTGAAACCAAAATAAAAATTACACAGAAAACCAAAAACAACAACAAACAAAGCCTTCTCAGACTGCCCAACTTCAGTAGCTCACTATTTTGCCCTCAACAGTAGCCAAGATGAAAATAATCAAAATAAACGAAGTAATCCAATGTACAGGTAACTTAACCGTATGGCTTCATCTTTTTGGTGTTTTAAAACAGAGTAAGATAAGTAAAAATGGTAGTGAAGAAACCTTACTTTAGCTAAAGGAAATGGGCCGTTGAGGGACAATAAGAGTCTGTGTTTACTGAGCACAAATGTGAGGCTGAAGTCTCCTTCCAGTACCCTAGGCTCCTTGCTGCTGGGGCTCTGGGCCTGAAGGAAAGCAGACCTCAGTGTGGTCCTGCAGAAAGCCTGTCTTTCTCCAGCCCTGGGAACCATGCCACACAGATTGACAGGTTCTCACAGTCATCAGGGGACATAGGGACTAGCTTAGTGCAGCCACAAACAACACAGAGGATTTGCGAGGAAACTATATAAAAGCTACCTGCACACTGCTGCTGGTTCAATGTGCCTATGAAAATCTGCCATCGCTAAAGCATAGTCCTAGTTCCCCCCCCCCAGGTATTTGGGAGCTTAGCTATGAATGGCAGCAGGTAGCATCCACTAAACACACACTGTGCAGAAGAGATTATGATCAGCCTCGCCCCTTATTGCAACATAAGAGCATTACGATGCAGGAAGGCTGCATTGTGCCCAGTAACAAACCACAGTTAGGCTTCCATGCTATGCATTATACAGCAATGTCACTATAAATTGCTGCATCAGCATGCTTGGTCAATTCCACTGCTACCTTTTTTTTTGTCTTCCCATTTCCTCAGCAGCTCCTTTGCAATCCACACTTCTCTCCTATTACAATCTCCCACCATGACAGTTCGCTAAAACTTATATTCCCACCTGTAAAGTGGCTACGCTGACAGTAGTACATCCCTCATTGACTGATCCTATATATATGGAATATACACATCCATATAAATAATTTAACAACTCTTGTGACATTATCTGTTATAATATTATAATAGAATATTAAATGTTGCTGTTAAACGGTAGGGATTGAAAGAATTTTAAATATTTAAATATTATGAATGAAGACAATAAGAGTATAATGAAACATAACTTGTAAGCAAACTATTTAGTTCGGTTACTGACACTGAACTTATACTCCACTTTGACTTTCCTCTCCTGCAGCTTGGTTCATTGATCACCAGTCGCCAGCATAGCCTAAGTTCACATGGGTTTGCAGCACTGGGTGCTGCTGCAGCTGTACTGTTTTCCCCCTTGGTATTTCACACTTTGTGCATTATGACACCAGAGCCAAGGACCCCATCCATCTTTCCCCTTGAATAAGTGCACACGCGCATCCTCCAGCACTCTGCATTTATTCTTGATTCATTTACCCCAGGCTTCTGCTAGAGGAGTGTGTGTGTGTCAGCAATGCAAAAGCACCCACAGAAATGCTAGAAAGCATTTCTTGCCTTTATCATGCCTGGGCCATCTTCAACTGCCCAGTCTTTTGAGTGTCCCTTTGCTGTCCTAATTCCTGCACCACCATGTGTTAGTGCATTTATATGTGGGTTGTAAGCAGGCCTAAAACTGTGGTGTGCTGATGTAATAATTTACTCAGCAAGGAACTAAAATGCCAGTGAGATTAATCTTAAAAACAGAACAGATTATTATCTCCAATAAGGAGTCATAGGCATAGCTGGCTTGTACTCTTTGTATCCAAAAGGGAATTTCTTTATTTCATATCAAATGACTTAGAAAAAGAAAAAGGAAAAAAGGAATGTGTTTGAGAGGGGGAACATTTGTGTGAGTGTGCATTTGTGTGTGTGTGGTGGGGGAGGAGAATGTATTTCAACCAAAACAGCTTTGAGCATACTTCTTCTAGTGGAAGAATGGTTGCTGATTTGACATAAATATTAATGAAAGAATGTGACAAAATTCCTGAAGGTAAATTCTTTTATTTAAAATGGTAGCTATCACAACACATCATACAATGAATGAAGACCAGAGAATCACATTGAAACTTTTAAAAACATCTCTATATAGTCAGAAAACATGAAACATGCTGCTAGGATACCAATAAAGTCAGATGCCAAAGTTTCTACATTGTCAGCATGAAAGCAACCACGGGAGGCACAAGACTGCGCAGGAGTTTCTCTGCTTCAGGCAGCAGTTGTCTGAACCAGCGAAGAGAATGCTTCCTTCTTTGGAGACTGCATCATTGGCAAGCTTGGACAATTCCACTGACACTGTGCTTTGCTGAAGTTACTACTAATTTCTCATTCTGAGGAGGTTACCACATTAGAATTACAACACTTATTGGCACAATGTGAAAAAATAAACACTTTTTTGGAGTTCTTCCACTCATAACATTTGTTTTTAAATAAATAATCATTCCTCATAGTGCATGTCTTTTTTATCTCTCATCGCACATTGCCACAAATGAAGCTGAACAGATAGTGTGTTGCAGGGTTTATTTACGTCTTCTGTCGTAACTCTGCATCGCGTTCCTTTCATAAGCCACTGAAAACAAAGAAGAGGTAAAAAGTTAAGTTTCAAGGGGGTTCACAGAGGTAGTGAAGAAAGTCGAATTCATACACTGAATTACTGCAATGTCAGAATGACTTTGCGCCCTAGAAGAAGTATTTCTAAGATTTTTCTATTTTAGTACACCTCCCAAGTGTGTCTAACACTATATCCTACTTAGAAGTGTTCTAGCCACAGCATTCATGGTTTATTTGGACATCTGCTGCCTATGTGGTATCCAGAAAGTGCAATAGTGTATCTTCATGGTTGAGTATGATGTTCCTTTTCCGCAAGTTACTAAAGCACTGGAGGCACTCACAGTTATCAGAGAAAGGACCATGCCTACTGTGGTTATGTATTAGGATAAAAAAGAGACGCTTTCATTCTAGGGTAGAGGTCAATAAACTACAGGTCATAGGTCAAAGGTGCCCTGGTGTTTATTCTTATAAATACAGTTTTATTTGAACAATTTATGTATGTATTATCTATGGCAGCTTTGGATTTAAAATGGCAAATCTGAGCAGTCACTACAGACCAACATAGCTTAGGAAGCCTAAAATATTTAAGACCTTTCTTCTTTTCTTTTCAGGCCAAGACTGCCTAACCTCTATTTCTAGGGGAATCGACTGGTATGGGGGTCTCTTTTGCATGGATACCTTCTGAAGACAGACTGGTTGTCCTTGAGACTAAAGTCACTCTTACTCTGTAGGCAAGGCCACTGAACTCACAAATACACAGCACAATTTTACCTAAGTCTTAGAATCTGGGCAGCTGTGGAACATCAGTTGCTGCTCCAAAAGTACTTAGCACCTGGCTACTAAGTAATTTAAGTACTGTGACTCATTAGGACTAAAAACTGCTAAGACGCATTATATTATGCCGTATTAGATATAATTTCAAAGGATCTGGAACTACAAACTGTCAAGAGTCAGAATTACTGTCTACAAACGGGTATTTCATCATCTCAGCCAGCATTATTACTTAGATTAGCATTATAATGAAGCAAATGTGCTTGTGGGAAATGCCCCACGTGAATGCTGGATTGAGAGAAAACAGCAGATACGTGGAAGCCCCAATGCTGCTGTGAGCGGTTTCCTAGGTGAGGGAGAAAAGTGGAAGGCTCCAGGGTAATCCAGTCTGCTTTCCCTGACTGCTCTCGAAAGGCCTCTCTCTGTGAGGAACATGAGCAGGAACAGGATGCTGAATGTTTAGTGTCAGCTGTACGTGTAAATCCGAGCTAGAGCAGACTGCACCCCAGACTGGACACTTCTTATGGAGACAAAATTCGTTTCTCATTCTCTTTTATCAGGAGTAGCACGAGTTTGTTCCCGACAGGCCTTTTTGGGTACCAAGACCCTATGGCTCTCAGAAATGAGGGGAATGCTAATTAAAGCAACCAAAGTCAGCTTGGCAGCATGATAGGGACACAGTGGTTTCCTGCAGGGAAACGGACTCTTACCTGGTCCTTCCACACTCTTAGAGTGTCTACCAGCTTCTGTGCATGGGAGCTGGTGAGGGTCTCTGCTTGCCAGATTGTCAGAAGTGTGTGTGACCAAAAGACAGTAAGGATAGGTGTGGCTGGGGGATAAAACTGTCAGAGTCATGTCCCAGTGAGTGTGTAAAATGGGCCCTGCTTACTGCCCTGTCTGAGCCATGTCCCAGTGAGTGTGTGAAATGGGCCCTGCTTACCGCCTCCCCCACATTTCTCCCATTTGTATTTTCTTAACTAAAATATAAGACTAAAAAGTTAGCTAGCAATTCCAATTCATCGCAGCAGCTCTAATCTTATTAACTATAATTATTACTTTAAGGATATTTAATCTACTCTAATTTGCACAGCAGCTATATTGTTCACAAGTTAAGCATGTTCTGAAAGGTGTAAAAATTCTAGAAACAGAGAGCTGTGATTAATTCAGCTATCGAGAAAACCACAGCTACAGAGACTCATACATCTGAAGGCAAGCACTGCAGGGGCTTATATTTATATTTCATTTCTCAAGGCTAGAAGACAATATGAATATACATATAAACAAAGCAATTGCTGGTTTCAAACAGGTACATAACTCCCTAAGAATTAAATTTTGTTCACCCAAAGATCAGTGGTGAGGAAATACAAAAGTTGTTTCTAAATTTGTAAAGTGAATTAATAATAATAATAGAATAAAAAATACTGTTTTGTGGCTTCAGATAATTAAAAAGTAAACCAGAACATCTTATAAGTTCTCTGGAAACTGTAAGTATTATAAACAGGGAGGCTGCTGATTAATTTTTAATCAGATGTTTGTTGTTTTAAATTATTCTCAGTGACAGTAAAATACATAGAATTTCAGAATTTTCTTCAGTGTGCCTAAACTAAGGGCTTGCATGTGCTTAATAAAAAGCCAGTTTCCATGAAAATGATACAGGGGTTGTTTAACATTGAATATAGTTGGATTAAATGAGGTAAGCAATTAAGGGTTTAGAAATATGTCTACAGCATTTACATACAAGGTGTAAGCTAGAGAAATTAGGAAATATGCAGCCTTGTGTAAAAAAAATCCTCCTTTAGAGTTAAAATAAACTTTGGGAGTCCTAGAATATTTTTTTCTGTAATTCTATAGCTAGATCTGAGGAAAGATTTGGTGTGTTCCTTTTTGAAGGCATGGACCCAACTACATTCATTGTCTTCAGCACCTACTAAGACATTGATGTGAGCTTCCATGACTTCAGAAAGAGAAGGTGATTTTTAGAAACATTTATTTTTATATTGGAAGATTGCCGATGTACATCTTATGAAAATTTCGTAATATTTTAGTGACAAGTGAAAAGTTCTCATCTCTCCCCCAGGGTCCAGTATGTTTTATTGAGAATATCTATGGAAAAGAATGTCAGAGCAGTCCAAAGATTCAGGTGTGTAATGACTAAATGGGGCAGATGCTGGAAGAGCTGGTATTTTCAGAGAATTATACTAATACGCAGGAGGTATTAGCTTAAGCATCTATCAACTCATTATTGGCTACAAACATTACTATGAAAATTTGTCTACATAAATACTTATTTTAAGACTATTACTCCATTTTTAGTACATTGAAAACTATGCTTCATAAAATTAATAGAAGTTGATTTGCATATTTTCAGACATAATTTTATACATACCAGAATTTAAAGCTCTTTTGCCCATTAGTCCAACGAAGGAATCTGTTTTATGCCCTGGAAAATACATTTAGTATTTTAGTATGTATGTCTTCGAAGAAATAAGCTCACAATGAATACTAAGTATAAGAAACTTCTGAATATAAGCCTATGTAATAAATATGCTCCTACTTTTTTGCATACTGGCGAGCTCAAAGAAGATTTATATAAGCCTACAAACCCCACTGAAAGAGTGCATTGCATGAACTTTCTGAGTTCTCACAGAATCTTTGATCTGTATGATACTTCATCTGTTAGGAAGTTTTAAATATGGTTGCCACCGCAGCTGGCTTTGAATTTTTGGAGCCAATTACACATTTATGTGTGAGAGCAACATCCAGGTTACTTTTCCATTAACAAATACATTGCATTTCTCAACAAATGAGCTTTAAGCTAGAGATCTTTGTGGCTGGAATCTTCTAAGAGTTCACATTTAGTGGATTTCAACTTTAAAATACTCCTTTTGTGAAAGCATGTTGGTTTTGACATTAACAGGATGCATTTATTTTTATTGCATATTTTAGCTCTATAAAAATCCCTTTTAAATTTAAATTCTTAGAAGGTAAATTCAAATAAAGTTG
>LOEQ01005452.1:50764-62105 GCA_001685075.1 Bramus lutescens | reverse complement strand
ACTCACTGCGGTCAGCCCGGCAGGGATGCTTGGCAGGTGAGCACTCTCTGGGCGCTCCTCGCTCTCTTTGGCCGCGGTGAGGTGCGGTGCGGTGCGGTGCGGGAGTGGAGCAGGTCGGAGTGCGCTCTAGTTCCTGCTCCTGCTTTGCGGTATTTATTGCAGGCGTGACGAGCCTGGAGAGCCACGTGACACTCTCCCCATGCGACTTTCTGCTCAATATTTAATTAGCCGCCCCCTCGCCTTTTGCTTGCGTGATGGAGAGTTTCCGAGATGGTAACCCGTCGGAGTCCATAACATCTGGACCCAATTGGGTTCGAAATGACGCAATTTTAGGGAAGTCGAGGTCTTGCCACCCAATCCAGAGAGGCCTGTTTTCTTCCGTCTGCAAATCTGACGCCCCCCTCCCCTCTTCTTCCGAACAAGGTTCAGTGACACCTGAGATTACTCATCAAAACTGAGCGGAGTGACTCATGCCTCGGACTTCCAGAACTTTTCCTTTAGGAAAAGTTATGCGTTTGAGAAGGGCAAAATCATTTCAGCGTTAAAACCTTGTCGTGGGAAATCACGCTAAGACAGCAGCAAACACGTTAGAGCAGGAGCAAGCGTTCTTTTTCCTTCCATTTCTTCCTTCATGTGTCTTAAAGGTTTGTGAGGCGTTGTATCTATGAGTGGAATAGCCTCCACCCCCCCCTCATCCAGAATACTCTCATATTTCTCTAGCACTGCAAAAAGAGTTTCAGTCCAGTATATCTGAGGGTGGAGACAGATTCGTCTTTTCGTTTGGGGAAAAGAGAAATTTAAAGCTGGTGTCGCATGTAGAACTTACTCATCAGCCATTCAAGGACACCCTTTGTTCCCCAAAGCGTCTCCCTTGTCATATCCAGACGGGATCAGAAGAAAATAATCTTGCCTCTCCCCTCCTTTTTTTCCACTAGAGGACTCAGGATGCTGGATGCTTACCTTTTGTTACCACAGGGCCCAGGAGGTCGGTCAGAATCAGACATCATTAGCAAACATGGTTTTACAGATAACTTCTGCCCAGAAGCATAACACTTCTTCAGCCTTCAACGCACTAAATAATGCAGTTGCTTGTTTGTTTTGTTTTTTTTTAGACTAGGTCTCATTATGTGACCTCAAACTGGTTATTCTCCTGCCTCAGCCTACCCAGTGCTGAAATTATGGGTGTGTGTCGCCACAGCTGAATTGATGTTGCCTTTTGAATAGAGCTGTTTTCTTCTGGGAATTATATATTTTTTATGTTCTTAATATACTATGTAAAAGAAATTAGTGTTTGCAAGCCAAATCTATGTTTCACCTCCAATATTTATTGTTTTATTTTTAACCCTGAATATAGAAGTTCAGGTGGATTTTTATAATGTGAACATTCCATTTTTATTTTCAAAACTTTTAAAAGGAGAAATTGTGAACACAAATGTACAACCATTTACCTGGAACAATTTTATGAATTTCATGTAGTCCCCAGTTCCTCTTCATCCAGAATATTTTAAGCAAGTTCTCACAAGTGAAAAAAAAAACCAAACAACTAAGTGATCCATCCCAAGGTAAGGATTTTCAAAACAAGAATATCAACTATTTTGTCTAAAATAATTCTGATGTCAGAATTATTAAGCATCTAAGTGTTCTCTAAAAGTCCTCACTACCTCATACATTTACTGCTTAAAATCAGAATTATAATGAATCTCAAACATATCCTATGTGAATCAGTCTGGGCAGACACACACAAATACCACGAACTGGGTGATTCACAAACAACACATTTACTACTATTGTTGCTGGTGCTGTTGTTTGAGCTTTTCCTCACAGCTGTGAAGACTGGCAACCTGAAGTCAGGTGTCAGGGTGGCCCGATTCTCATGAGAGCCCTACTTGGGTCCCTCATGAAATACCATTCTGTCTCCTTGTTGAGTCTTATATGGCAGGGTCAAGGAGGTCCATTGGATACATATTTGTGAGGGCTTCTCCCTCAGTAGGCTCCTCCATCAATACCTAATTACCTATTTTTAAATGACATTACCTTGGGTGTTAGATTTCAGCTTATGAAGGGGTTGGGGTGTTGAAGTGACAGGAACTCACTCTGTGTCTCTTATAGCTCTCTCTGACCTTATTGTTAGTAGTTTATTGATGAAGCAGTTCAGTAGCATGTACCACATTTTCTGTGTTAATAGAGAAGTTCTAGTGTTGAGTCACCAGTCATTGGAGATTCTGGCTTTGAAAGAGAGGCATAGTTTTGTGGGGCTTCTGCTTAATTCCTGGGAGAAGTTGCTATGCCAAGCAACCAGGCTCTTACTCAGGGTTGTGTTCTGTTTTTTGATGTGATCACTTCCTCTTGATTGTGCCCCCACAGTTGTGATGGTATCTGCTTGGAGAGCTTAGCCAAAGCCCAGTCAATGATAATACTTTAAATCATTTCTCATTTTGTTCATGACATTTACTAAATGTTACTTGATTTTCTTGTAAATTCCATATACTTTCTGACACACTTTTTCCCTTGAACATAGTGGAACTGAGGATATTTGCATTAGTAACCACTGCATTCCCTAGAACATTGTCCTTAAAATATAAATTTTAATGAAATGCAAATGTTCCTAATGCATACTAAGTTCTTGAATACTAGAATGGTGAACGAAGTATTTAATGTTTCATATTTTCCAATTAATCATTTGTAGGAAACCATAGGGAGGGGCTGGAAAGATAACTCAGTGGTTAAAACCACTTGTTGCTTGTGCAAAAGATGAAGGTTCAATTCTCAGCACCCACACTGTGCCTGACCGCCTCCTGCAGGTCTAGTTACAGGGGATTTGCTGCCCTCTTTTGTCCTCTGTGGGTACTGCATGATATGGGCCACACATAAATGTATGTAAAATGCCTAAACTAAAAAATAAATATATCTTAAAAAAGAAAACTGAAGAGATGCTATTGCCCATTTTATGTGACTGAACATAAACCACATTTAATTTTTTAATACTGTTTACAGTTTTAAAGGGAAAAAGTCATCAGATAACCTTCATAAAGTTACAAAAAAATGAAAAATCAGGCAGTGTAGCAAAGTAAAATAGTTTGCTTTAAGAAATTATTCCCAGAGGCTGGAGAGGTGGAGGAGGGAACGGGAGGAGAGGAGGGAGGAGAAACTGTGGTTGGGTTATAAAATTAAATACATTAATTAAAAAATAAGGATATTAGCATTCCTAAATGCCTTCCCAGTCCCCCTGGCTCCCCACTCAGCTTTGTATGCGATGCCATGTTCTGTTACTTGACATCACTAATGCCTTCAGTGCTCGCCATCAGTTTTCATAGCAGATTTTCATTAGTTGACTGATATTCACTCTTTGTTTAAATGAAGTCACAGCTCCCCAACAAACCTTTTAGCCTAACTTCGCAATTCTCCAGTTGATTTTTAATCGTCTCTCACTGCTCAGTGCCATTGTTAAGCAAGTTTTCCTTCAGTAAGAAGTGAATGTCTGCCAGTCACTTCTGTGTCAAGTGACAGCTTCATCAGTTCTAATGTTTTTAGACTGAATTTCATTTTCCACAGAGCTGTGTAGAAATTCCTCTGCTGCCTTGTGTATTGGTCATTATGAGGCATTCTAGGCTAGCATAGTGCTTTCCCCCAAATCTGTCATGGCTAGCTTGTCTGCTTGAATAGCTGAAGAGTCTTTTTCCTCTGGCAGTCAGTAGTGTGCATGGGATCTGTCATTTGTTTATCGCAACGTATCTCCCATTTTCCTGAAGTAGTCCAACTATTATTTGTTTTGATTTGGGTTAACTATTTATCTATTTTTTCTTTTCTCATTTCAGAGAAATTTTATTGTGCAATGGCCTCGAATCCATCTTGAAGCAGAAAGTCCTCTTTAAGAATATAGCAGCACTTTTGGTCAAAAATGTAAATACTAGTTTACTATAAGTGATACCCAATGTGTAGAGTCTCTTTCCAAATGATAGTTTTAAGCCTTTGCATCTGTATTCTCTTCATTTAGCTCAGTGTTTTCCTGTGTGTGTCAGTAATTCACTTTTCTTTACTCTGGATTTGGATGCTTCTTATTTACTTATTTCCAAAACACTGTTTCACCACCCCCAACTCCTGATAAACAGTAATTTCCATTTACATCTCATTTAGCTGTTCTATTATTTTATTTGAAATGCCCTTGCTCTCTTTAATTCATGAAAATATTAAGATGCTTTTAATACCAAGTTATTGGTGGGAGAATTTTCTTCTGTCTTCTGATTTATATTTTCTTCTAGTTCAGGGGCAAAATAAGCAGATATGAGTTTTGAGCACAGCACATTTTAATACTGTCTCAGTGACTGCTGGCATTTAATCTTGGGTTGGTGCCCTTTCTACATCAAGTTTTCGGTCTGTTCAGAAGGAGCACAAATACACTTTAACCAGAAAGGTCTGCCATGTTGCACAAGCATGATGAAGCCCATAGAGAACCTAGAGTGATGCGTGTGCTTGCATGTGTGCAATAGTTGTTCTATTAATATTATTTATTATCATTATCATTATTATTATTTTTGGTTTTTCGAGACAGGATTTCCCTGTAGCTTTGGAGCCTTTCTTGGAACTACCCCTTGTAGACCAGACTGGCCTCAAACTCAAAGAGATTCACCTGCCTCTGCCTTCCAAGTTCTGGGATTAAAGGCACACACCATCATCTCCCAGTGCAATGGTTGATTTTAAACATGAACTTG
The DNA here is from genome assembly GCA_001685075.1 of Bramus lutescens. NCBI lineage: Eukaryota > Metazoa > Chordata > Mammalia > Rodentia > Cricetidae > Bramus > Bramus lutescens. Next base: position 57,396 of record LOEQ01005452.1, on the reverse strand, counting down.
TCTAGGCTGGGTCAGCCACTGTTTGTTGCAACCGCAGTCTGCAAGTTTGTTTAGATGTGATCAATATCCTAATCAGTTGGCTTTAATATTCATTACTCTCCATGTTATGACTGGGTTTGTCTGGTTAGATGAAGACATTAAGAGAAAGAGACTGAATTCCCTGGGAGGAGGGGGTGTAAGGAATTTGGCCTCTGGGCAGCCACTAGACCTCAGGATACCTCAAATACTAAACTCTTGCCAGAGTTCCCAGACTGTCTTTCAGGCTGTGTTTGTCACCTCTTATGATTGCTGCACCTACTTTCCTTCTTTTTTCTTTTTTAGTATTTACTTTACTTTTAATTAGCGCAATGATTACACTCATACATAGTGTTCAGTTGTGCTTTATGCATACCTGTGTAGTCCTCAAACCAAGAGAGCTGTCACAACCATTATTTCAGGCATTGCTTCTTTGTTGTGAAACGTTTGGAACCTTCTCAGCTACTTTGAAACATTCAGGGTGTCGAGATGTGCTGTAATCATTCTTCTGTGTAATAGAACACCAGGATTCATGTCTTCCTTATGGAGTGTACATGCATGTACAGGTGTCTGTGTCCATGGATGTACTTATGTTATGAAGGCCAGAAGAGACCATGGATTATCTTTTCCTGTTGTTCTCCTCTTTATTTCTTTTGAGACAGGGTCTCTCACTGAACTTTATACTCAACATCTCAACCATGGTTCCAGGACCTTCCTATCTCTGCACTCAATATTCCGTTACTGGCATAAGTGGGTGCTGGAGATCCAAACTCAGGTCTTTTTATCAGCTGATGCCAATACCCATTCCCTTAAAAACAGTAACTTTGCATCTATTAACTGACATCCACCTATTTCCTGGATCTTCCTGTCTCTGGACTCTGAGAGCCATTACTCTGTTATCTATTCTATGATATTAACATCTTTAGATTCAGCATATGAGTGAGACTATGCAGTGCAGTGTATTTCTGCATTTGGATTATCGTTATGTTCTCTAGATCTATCAATGCTGTTACAAATGATAAGAAGTAACCCTGTGGACCAGTCTGACATTGTGTACATACACACTTTACTTATCCTGACGTCTGTCACAGAACACTTGGGTTGGCTCTGTTGTGGTTATCATAAATATCTCTGCAATAAACATGAGAGTGCAGATGTCCCTTTGATACCTTGATTTCATTTCCTTTGCCTGTTTCCTGAATAGTGGGATTGCTGTTCTCACTTTGAAGAACCTCCATGCATTTTCCATGATGGGTGCACTGTTATGTTTCCAGCACCAGCATGCAATGGTTCTTTCCCTTCCAGATTCCTACCAGCACTACTTTATTTTGCATTTTCGCTGACAGTCTTTCTCATCGGAGGGAGGTGATACCTCATTGTGCTTTTGATTTGCGTTTCTTTCATGATTAGTGACACTGATCATTTCTCATGTATCTATAAGCTCTATGTGAACACTCTCAGTGCTGGAATAACACAGCACTGTGATATAATCAAATGGTCTCTGTTCTTTTCGTTCCATCTCTGTGGTGTTAGGATAACTCTAGGCAGACAGAGTGGGAATGACTATTTAATTCAGTTCTTACAGTAGCTGAGGTTTTTGCATTCTCAGACTAGATATCCTATGCTCCAATCACTTTTTTACCCTGAGGGGATGACAATGGGAGGGGAGAGGTAGAATGAAGCAATGTGAAGTCTGCGCAAGCAGACTCTTCTGTCTTCAGAGTCCAGGCAGTCTCCATGGCCCTCTGGTTAGAGATCCCAGGCAGTCTCCTTCTCTATGGCCCTCTGGCTGGAGAGTCCAGGAAGTCTCCTACTCCATGACCCTCTGGCCCTCTGGTTGCAGAGTCTGTACCTTTCCTGCAGTAACAGGTTGGGTGTCTGTGCTGCCTGGGAGGCTGCCTCTGTTCTTGAGGAGTCAGCTAANAGCACTCCAGTTTTCAGTTTTCTTTTGGTGTCATCTGTCTCTCAGCCATGTGTGCCCATCACACCAAGAACGAAAGTTAGCATCCTCATCCGATTTTCTACTCTCTATATAGAGCATCAATGTGATCCTCATGATTTTATCAAGATAGGCAGCAAGAGCTCTGTAGAGGAAGCCAGGACTGGGCATCCCTTATCTATTCCAGAATATTTGGTTTCAGTCATCATATACCAGCTATTTTTGTTATTCAATCCTTATCTACATGTAATTTTTAAACAATTGTTCCCATTCTGCTGTTTGTCTTCTACTCTGTTGATAGTGCCATTTGATACTCAATTTAAATTTTTGTATTAAGTTTATTAAATTTGCATATTTTTCTTTTTTAAAGTATGCTTTGAAGTCATTGAAAGAATGCACATGTATTATGCTTTTGTCATATGATTTCTGGGGTTGTATAGCTGTAGAACTCACATGAGGATTCTGATGTACTTTGAGTTACTAATTATGTGTGGAATTAGGTAAAGTTTCAGGCTCCATTTTTTGAATGTTTCTGTTTACTGTGCCAATGCGCTGTATTGCATTAGCCAGCTTTTGTATATGGAACCATCCTTGCATTCTAGGAAATAACTCCCTCTTGATTGTGCTTTAAAATTCTTTTACTGGGTTGCTAAATTCAGATTGGTAGCATTTTTAAAGAAGCTTTGCATTGATGTTTATAAATAATTTAGGTTTTTAGTTTCACTTTTTGGAAATGTCTTTGATTTGCTTTGGTTTCAGGGCAATGATGGCCTCGCAGGTTGAATGCGGAGTCGTTCCCCAGTCTACTTATTTATTTAGTGTGTAAAGCTAACAGGGATTATTTGATAAAGTAACTGATAGAGTAAGTTTTTCTTTTGTTGGGGGAAATTTATTATTATTGATTTACCTCACTGTTACTTATAGATTCATTCAGATGTTTCTATTCCTTTGTGATTTACTTAGAGGGTTCTATGATTCTTGGAATTTGTTCATCTCATTCGTTCTATCCAATATTTGTCCTATAATAATTATTGATAGTATTTTCTTATAATCTTTTCCATTACCATAAATTTGGGAGGAATGTCTCTATTTTAAAATTTTATTTTAACAATTTGAGTCTTCACTTTTTCCCTAGTTAACTCTAGTTAAGATTTTTCAATTTTGTTGAATATGTATAAAACTACATTGTTCTTATCAGTTTTTTCCTATCTCTCTCTCCCTCTCCCTCTCTCTCTCTCCCTCTCTCTCCCTCTCTTCCTCCCTCTCTCTTTCTCTCTCTCTCCCTCTATCTCTCTCTCCCTCCCCCCTCTCTCCCTCCCTCTCTCTTTCTCTCTCTCCCTCTCTCTCCCTCTATCTCTCTCTCCCTCCTCCCTCTCTCCCTCCATCCCTCCCTCTCTCTCTCTCCCTCTCTCTCCCTCTATCTCTCTCTCCCCCCTCTCTCCCTCTCTATCTCTCTCTCTCCCCTCTCTCCCTCTCTCTCCCTCTCCCCCCTCTCTCTTTCTCTCTATCTCTATTTTTTGAAACAGGGTTTCTCTGTGTAACAGCTCTGGCTGTCCTGGAACTCCCTTTGTAGACCAGGCTGGCCTTGAACTCACTGAGATTCGCCTCCCTCTTCCTCCTAAGTGCATGTGCCACCACCTACTTAGTTTGTCTGTGTTCAAGTTCTCATTATTCTTTTTCAGTGCTTTGTATTTAACCTGTTTTTCTTTACTTAATTCTGTCACTGAGTTGTGTTGTTGATTTAAGCTCCTTATTTCTTTTTTAATACCAAACATTGCTGTTCCATAAATTCTGGTATAATGTTTGGTTTTCCCAATTTCTCTATGTATGTTCTAATTTCCTATGTGGTTCTTTTCTTTGATCTATTGACTATTTTATGGTGTGCTATTTCATCTGTGTTTTCAGTTTCCTTATGCTTTGATTTGTAGCTTCATTCCATTGTGGTTGGAAGTGGTGGATTATATAACATTGCATTATTCTGGCTCCTACTTCCTTTCTTGTCTTATGTCCATTGCCCCACATATTACTGCATTATCGTATGCTGGATAATGAAATCTCTATTATGTTAAAATAATAGTTGTATTCCTTAGCTTCTGTCACTTTTAAAGAGAATTCTGAGTGAATATCTATATTTATATTGCTATATCCTCTTATATTAAACTTTTTATTGATATATAGTATTTTCATCTGCTATTCATAATTTTTATATAAAGTCTATTTCATTTTAATAAAGCCACCTATTCTCTTTTTTGGTTGCTATCTGCATTGATATATGTTCAAGATCTTTCCTGTTCATATCCAAAAAGGATTCTTTAAAATCTTTCCTGTCAATATTGCTACTAGGCTCTGAACTGTTTTTTATTCCCCATAATATATTAGACATCACTCCAAAGGCAAAAGACTAGTTAATAGGGATTTATAGTACTAGTGGTAGACTGGATATTAAGTATATTTCCTGAAACCAGCTAATAAAGTGGTCATTTGAAAGGAAATGTTGAGTCTCTGAGCATGATGTAATTACTAATGTAGCATTATTTAATGACACTGTTTTTTCAAGAGTTTATATTTTGTGTTGCTTTGCTTACAGAGCCCCTCAAAGGAAACTGTTTACAGTTCTTGGTATGGTCAATTCAGACATAATTATGCAAAAAAGGACACAATATTCTGACCCTCCTGTTTTCTGCATATAACTTCAGAAGAATTTATTCAATAAACATTTGTTTAATGTTTTCTAATTGCCAGAAATATAGGGTAAAAAGAATACAGAGATGAAAAAGTCATAGATTTCTCCATCAGGGCTCAAGAAAGTCAGGGACACAGGAGATGCAATAAAGGGTGTTAACAGAGGGTGGGCACTGTATCATAGCAACAGAAAATAGATTTCTCCTAGTTGCAAGGGCTAGGGTGGAGGATCAGTCCATAGAGAAGGAGGAGTTATGCAATGGTAGAGAGGCCAGAATATCCTCTATCCACTGGAGGAGCAAGAAACAGGAATTAGGAACTCAGAGGGATGAAGTAGGGTGAAAACAGCAGATATCAATCCTTATGATTTATTGACGACTTACTCTAAACAAAGGATTGTTCTCAGGGAAAGGCAAAGCTCACAGCTTCTTTTCATTTTTTTCCTCAATAAAGTACTTTATTAACTTGCAGTCACTGTTCAATCAAACATTAAGATTTGAGGGGGGTCTCTTTGAACTGTGTCTATATAGAGAAGAAGAGAATTATTTAAAATATTCAGCAAATATGATCTCTTTCTATTGCTTCTGTGCACAATTAAGATGGACACATTGTATGTGCTTCTCAGGAAACTGAAGATAATCTCTTTATTCAACATGACTCTGCAATCTTAAAATAACACATCAGACTAATAAGTCTACTGAAAATACTCCTAATCAGATATTGGTTTGGCTAAACTAGATCCTTGAGGGTCAAAAATCCAATTAAAATTATATACAACAGACCCAATTACCTTTGCAAGATGACAAATTTACAAAGTGTCCTAGAGAGAAGTTAAAAATTAGGAGGGTCATCATTTTGAACTGGACTGATGATTGGAAAGATCACATTTACATTCATTGGCCACCTTAGAACATAGAAGAATGTTTTTCCAATGCAAGTGAAAAGCTCCTCTGTCTTGTTAGGATTATCACTGCTGTGATGAAGCACAGGACCGACGCTGTGGTGAGGGAAGGGTTTATTTGGCCTATACTTCCATATTGCTGTTTATCATCAAAGGAAGTTAGGACAGGAACTCAACCTGCAGGCAGGAGCTGATGCAGAGGCCATGGAAGGGTGATGTTTACCGGCTTGCACATCATGGCTTATTCACTCTGCTTTCTTATAGAACCTAGGACCACCAGCCTAAGGATGGCACTATCTACAACAGGCTGGGCCCTCCCTCATCGATCACTAATTAAGAAAGTGCCCTACAACCAGACAGATCATTTTCTTAACTGAAGTTCCCTCCTTTCAGATAACTCTAGCTTATGTCAAGTTAACATAAAACTAGCCAGTATATCCACTATAGGTATGATGTTGCCTGAGCCATTAGCATTAGCAGCAGTTTAATGGCTGATATAGAAAGCTGAAGAGATGGCTCAGTAGGTAAGAGTATGGACAGCTCTGGCAGAGGATGTGGGTTTAATCTTCGGAACCCTTGTCAAGCAGCTCACAACTGTCTTTAGCTCCAGCTCCAGGGGGATCGGATACCTTTGATCTCTGAGGGCACTTCCCCAACAGTATTAAGATATTCAATACAATTGGCAAATGGTTACATCCTCTCTGATTACATCAGTCCTTCAATAGCTCCTCCACTGAGGACCCACAACCACTGTGCTTCTGTCAATATCAGGATCTGAGCCCTGCTTGTCTGATTTTTGTGTGGATGGCTTTTACCCACTCTGTTGTCTGTTCCTCTTTATTGCTGATGTTACTAATTGCTGGGAGCTTGGTGCAGGCATGCAGATAGTGAAACAACTAACTAGTTTTATTTTCTAAATCCTAGTTTGGAGTGAAAAAGAATCATTGTAAAACTCATTGGGTAGACTTTATTGATCTTATTACCTATAAAAAGTGGTGGGATGGAGGAAGGGTGGATATGGGAGCAGGGAAGTAGATATCCTAATTAAGGGAGCCATTTTAGGGTTGGAAAGAGTCTTAACTCTAGAGGGGATCC
>LOEQ01005452.1:33353-50372 GCA_001685075.1 Bramus lutescens | reverse complement strand
GCAGGGAACCCTGACTGCTCTTTGGACTGGAGAGGGAGGAGGAGGGGGAATGGGAGGAGGTGGAGGAAAATGGGAGGAGGTGGAAATTTTTAATATTTAAATAAATTATTAAAAATATGGTGGTTGATGTAAAATACGCCCAACTTTGATTGTTTGGAATATAAGATAAGGAAGTCATTGATTTAACAAAGTGCTTATTAAGAGCACACGAGCACACACACACATATAATAGTTATAACGTAATTTTAAATGGTCATTACTGCTCCTTTTACAAAAGATTGAGATTGACTTAGAATTCAGTGTCTCTGCTTTGGAAAGTTGTGTGTCTCCTTGTGTTACATGAGTGCTATTCAACCCAAGATTTCTACATTTTCTATCCTTTAAAAATGTTATTATTTTATTTTTCTTGGCTGTCAGAGAACTAGCACAGAGACATTTGCAGGGCTTCAGTTGTAAAAACTTCCCAGTCGAATTACCCACATTTAAAAGGTTTTTCCTTGTTGTGCTTTCATTTAAAAATATTTTATATTCTTTATTTCTGGTAAATAGTCTCAGCCAAAAGGTCTACTAAATTTGTGCTTCATAAAATTCGTAGTAGCAATTCCACTGCAAGTCTTCACTATCTCTATGTTGTGATGTTATTGTTTCCATAAATTCCATGGCTCCTCCCACTTCTGTCTCTAACTACCCAGCCCAAACAGCTTATAGCATAATTGTGGTTATTTCTCTTCCAAAATTTCTTCAAGTTTTTCTATTTTTTTACTAAAATAAATGAATATTTATTTGATTTGTGACTTCTGAAATTCCTTAACATGGAAACCTGTCTCAAAACCAGGCACCCCACGGGATTGTAGGAATATACTTGTATGCTCAGCTCAGGTTTTTCTCTCTTTAGTGTCCTTTGAAGTTACAGTTTAGCTCAACATGTCTGTTCATGACCAAATTGCTTCACCTATAATCTAAGCATCAATGTTTTAATCAATTTGTATTTTACCCCCTTTTCATTCAGTCCATCACGTATTTAGGATTCTCACTTTAAGTGGTTCTCAGATGTATTTATTGCTCCCCTTTTCCATTGTAAACCCTTGCCAGGATTATGTATTCAAAATTACTTGGTTTTCCAACCCATTCTTCACACTGAAATAAAAATCGGCTTTTAAAACAAAGCAGTGTGCTACTGTCCTTAAAACTTTAAGTGCTTACAAGAAATTGAATAAATTCTACTGTTCTTCCATAGCAAGCAAATCCATGGATGATCTGCTGCTTTCTGACCTCCTCAGACGCATTAAGTGTCCCTTCCCCCCTTGTTCACTTCAGGCACTGGAGCCTTGCATTGGTTTCTGAGGCTGACTCAGTAGTTGATTGGTAACTACTGCCTTGTTTTTGATTTTTTTTTTTTTGCCCAGTTTACTTGTTAGCGTAAACTCAGGTGTTGCCAAGCAATAGCTCATAAACCAAATCTGGCCTGCTGCCTGTCATTTTCAATAAAATTTTACTGGAATACAGCCGAGCCCATGAATTTAGGTATTGTCAGTGACCGCTTTCACATTCCAGTGCCAGACTTGATTTGTGGTCACAAAGAACAAATGGCCTACAGAATATGAAACTGCTCTGCTGTGTTCAGAACACTTGCTGACCTACTACCCTGCCATTACTCTGCAAGGCCGCTCTTTGCTCATTCTGTAATTCCCAGGTCACAGGTCTACCTCACAAAGGCTACAGACCACCTTGTCGGAGCATACCCCTTGCTAAGCTTCTGCCATCTTATCTAGTGTATGACCCCTTTACATTTATTCAGAGGCTGTAGTTACATATCAGTTGTTTACCTGTGATTAGGTCACTTACTGGGCAATGCATACCTATTTTTATTTAGTCAATTTTTTTTAGCAGTTTCACAGATTATACAGTGCATTCTGGTCTCTCTCACCCCACCCTCTTTCCGTCTTCTGTCAGTCCCCCTCACCCTATAATTCCATTTCCCCCACTGATGTCTGTTTGTATTCTTTTGTGATTCACTGATTTTAAACAGGCTCATCTGCGTATCGTGAGTTTGGAAGTGTTCAAGGCTTGGAATACAGTAGGTTTGGCAGTGGGTCCACAACTGAAATAAATGACTGTTTCTCCTCCAGAATCCACCATTAGGTGATAATCCATCAGGTAGTGGTAGGGCCCATGGTCCCCTCTCCATGCATGATTGGTTGTTGGCAGGCCTGGTCTTGTGCAAGCAACCAGAGCTGCTGTGAGATACTGTCTGCAATGGTTGTTGTGCTCCATGGAGAGCATTTTGTACTTCTTCTCCCCATGTCCCGGCTCTCACATTCTTTCTGCTCTCTCTTCTGTAATGTCCCCTGTGCCTTAGCGCACAAATGTCCTGTTTAGAGTTACGGATAAGTATTCAACTACCACTTCTTGTCAGAACCGTCGAGAGTTGAGGTACGCATTCAGCACCATCCCCTGTCCATGCTGCATGCAGGCCATGAGATGGAAGTCGCTTGACTATCCATTAAGGCAGGGAAGGCGCATACACTCATCTATCGTGACACCTGTTCACAGTGTGTGAAAGCAGGGAATGAATGTTACCCAAACAAATGAATGAAAATGTCCTATTTTTCTAATTCCTCTTTAGAAAAACCCAGTTTCTACTTGGCTTTGAAAATATTTTGAGATCTTTTAAGTGACACCCATTACCTTACCAATTTAACCTACCTGGGAGAGAGCATTTTTTTTCTGTGAATTCCAATTTTGTAAGGCTTTCATTCTGTGTTAGCCTGTTCACAGCCGGGATGTGGTCTTTGAGTCTTTACTGCATCTTGGGCTGTGCAGCTTTGCCTTTTCCCAAGCAAGAAAACTGTTTTCAGACATGGCTCCTTTATTGAAGAGTTCCATCAGAACTCATCTAGAGTGGCTCTGACAGATGAACAAAAGCATGAAGATCCTCCCTGACAAAGCATACCACACCACGCACGCATGCACACACACACACACACACACACACACGTACATGCACACACATACACATGTGCTTGTAAATATGTGTATATTAAATATATCTATATCTATTACAATAATGCCTGCCATTATTAGTTAGTCAATATTAAGGAGCATCTTCTAAGATCATAATATCAATACTTCTGAAGAAACATAAACCTCATTTCCCACTACTGAAGCTTCCATCAGAGCAATTCGTTGCACAGGTAGACTCCAAGAATGTGCACTGTTCTTCAGATATGTGCTGAGAACTACAAACCTGAGAATCCCGATGTGTGAAGAGTCAAGTACAAAGCCACATAATTGGGCAGGGTGTGAAGTGTAATTTAGAGCTAATTTGAATAGATTTGTCCGAAGGGAGTGAGGAGCGGAGGACAAGGAAAGGGCACTGTTGTAGAATGTTCTGCTAATGCAACTGATGACACTTTAGGGAAAAGAGATTCAAGAGACCCAGAGAGACCTGATTAAGTTCACTAGAGAGATGGGGTTTTCAAGACCTTGGATGAGAATTTAACTTGTTGGCAAAGAAAGAAAGGCGGGATTCTGGGACTTCACTAACATTTGACAAAAAAAAAAAAGTGGTCTACTTACAGACAATTCAGAAGAATCCCTAAGCTTCTGTTTCACCTCACATCCCATATGCTGCCATTGATCCCTTCAAAGTTTAAGGAAACTGGGAGCCATCTGATGCTTCGGTAGAGGATCAGTCTCTTCACAGCAGGGAAAAGGCCTGCTGCTGGCTTCCATTCATTTGCCTTGTGTGGACTATGAATCATTGTGAGGGGTACATAAAAATCAGTCATAAGACTGTCCCACTAATAGTGTTATCCTGGAGACAATTACCTGAGAAAACAATTTTCTATAAAGTAGTACTTTATTATTCTGCATTTATGTTAGCCACAGGAAGAATCAATAGCATTATGAGTAAATGGATTTTTAATTATGAGGAAGTAATTTGAATAGCAGTCCAATGGCTTTTCTTCTCTACTAGCGAACTAGAATCAGGAGATTTAGGATCGATTCTTCCCAAATTAGCAAATAGCATTATGAGAAATGCAGAGAGTATTTTAGGAGATTATTACTATCTCTTTTTCATTGACTTCAGTTTGGGTTATTCCATCATCTTTCTCAGGCAAATGAAGGAAAAAGACTGTACAGAGGGAAGCCAAGTTTAGTCACATGTGATATTTAAAATGTGTTCTAGCAACAGGTTCATCCCAATGCTTGTTCCACCATCTAAGTATGTGCCAGGCATAGGAAAATTGCTATTCCAGTTCCTCTACTGAGTCCAGCTGAATTTCAGCACTGTAAGCCATGCTATGTCCATCCTTTAGAACTCTGAGGCTAATAGGTGACTGGTGCGCACACACTTACAATCGATTATTCATAGATAATGGAATGCGAAATAGATGTTATAGGAAGATGAACCTGGTTTACAGTCTGGCTTCTATCGTTTGTTGGCTATTGACCTTGGCCATCTGATTTTCAGTGTGTGCTTTTGTGAGTAGGATGTCTACACTTTAGGGATTTCTGTGAGCAAAATGTGATGTCACATCACCAAACACAGCAATGTGCCTGGAGAACCACACGTTTTTAGTAAATCACAATCATGATTCACATCACTGTTTTCATTTTAATAGAGATACTTTGTGTTAGGGAAACATTAACATTTCAGTGGGGGACACTTTGGTATGGAGACTGTTTCTAGAGAGGAGTTAGCTCTCCATATGTAAATGAAGTTGTCTGACACAGAGTTTCTGTAAATAAAACCATACACAATGTATCTTTGCTTTTCCTTATTACCAGAATCCCAGCTTCTGCCATTTAGATCACATAATTAAGGCACAGCTTTAAACAAATGGATTTTGAAAGACACCTTGAAAATGAGATGAAAGGAAGATTTGATTTAATATTAGCTTCTTGTTCTTGCAGAAAGACCCATGGTAAAGAATTAGAATTGGAAAGAATCTTAGGAACAATTTTGCCACTGTTTTTCCAGGTGGTTAAATGTTTCTAAGGGTGTGCAACCAGCTGTGAGCAGAGCCAGGATTCTTGTTATGAGCTAGCTCCTCCTGTTGTCCTGGGTTCTACATAGTCACAAGAATTTTGTCAGGGGCAGCATTTACAATGGCCCTGAATCACAAGGTTTTCAGACATTTAAAACATGATGTTATTTATTAAATTTGTTTCTTATTATTGACACTGGGGATGGTCAGGAACACTGATGGTGGGAAAATATGGTAGAGCTATGTCTTAGAGTTCTATTGCTACAACAAAAAAAATAACCAAAAGCAACTTGGGGAGGAAAGTTTTTTTTAATTTTTTATTTTTTACTCTTTAAAATTTTTTTAAGCTCACAGCTTATACTTCATCATCCAGGGAAGCCAGGGCTGGAACTGATGCCAGGCCATGGAGGAGTCCTCATGAGGCTTGCTCCTCATGACTTGCTCAGCCTGCTTTCTTATAGAACCCAAGGCTGTCCGGGAATATTGTTTTAAGGTGTGTTATTTTTGTTTATGCTGCATTTGTTTAACTCATGAAGCCATGATTCCTTTCCTGTCCAAACCACCTGGTGGTCTAGTAAAGGGCTGATGGCCAATAGAGATGCGGGGGAAGGGTAGACAGGCTGGCAGGCAGAGAGGATAAACAGAAGGAGCAATCTGAAAGAGAGGGAAAAGCCAGAGAACAAGGAGCGTCCCAGTCACTGAGCCTGCCACAAGGTAAGAGTGAAAGTAAGATATACAGAAGCAAGAAAAGGAAAAAGCCTGGAGGCAGAAGGTAGTTGGGATAATTTAAGAAAAACTGGCAAGAAACAAGCCAAGCTAAGGCCAGGCATTCGTGAGCAAGAATAAGCCTCCGTGTGTGATTTATTTGTGAGCTGAGTGGTGGTCCCCTCAATAAGCCAAAAGACTAAAAAACAAACAAAACACAAGAGCACTAGCCCGGGGATGGTACCACCCACAGCAAGGTAGATCCTCTCACATCAGTCGTCAATCAAGGGAATGTACTACAGGCTTGTCCTCAAACCAATCTAACCAGAATATTTTCTCAGTTGAGGTTCCCTCTTCCAAAATGACTTTAGCTTGTGTCAAGTTGACATAAAACTTAGCCAGGACAAGCAGAATGCTTCCACTCCCTCACCCACAGGCATATTGATGACCAAGTACTGGGTTAGGACTTCAGGTAGTTTGCAAGATCCTGTGTTGTTTAGGAGGTGAAGCGTAGGGTGCACCAGTAATAGGCTCATCTTAGGAAAATAAAGACTATTTTTTCAAATAATGTGAGGGATAAATCATTTCCTCTGAGACTCCAGAATATTTCTAGTAAAATCTTTACTTCCCTTACTCACCTACTCTTTAGTGGCTCCTTAAGGCAGTATGTAGGGGAGGGGTTGCTTTGTGTCTGTAAAGGCAAAACACAATTCCCATTTCTAAAGGAATAAAGACCCATCTTATTCTGGGGATAGCTATAAGTGACTATGGCCTGAGAACATAGAGTTAGGCTTCCCTAGATGCCATACTCTAATGTGGAAACTGTTTCCGAAAGTATTCTGTACGGAACAGAGGACAGTTATAAATCAAGGCAGTTTTCAGATACATTAGTGGGAGCATAGAGTGAGCAGGGTGGAGCAAAATGGAGAAATCCCTGCTTAGGTTTCAGACTCTAGCTGTGACGGTCTTAGCCTTGGGGATGGTGTAAGTGTGAAGTCTATGAATAGATCCCCAAGACATTTCTCATGATCATTACACGGTTGTTAGGTCAGACAGAGAGGGAACCCATGTCTGGTTGTGAAGAATGCGGAAGATACCCCGAGAGAAACTGAGTCTGGACCTGAAGCACCTGATTCTCCACACGAAATGCTATGAGGCCAGGCAGCCTTGTGGACTTTAATATAGATGTGCCTTCCTCCATGAACTGCAGTTTACACTTGAAGTCTTAATTCTTCCTGAAGACAAGTGCCAGCGTTGTAGCAATTGCCCAAAGAGGCCATGCCAATACTAAGAACAGTAAGAACTGTGGCAATTTTTCTTGCATTCTCCCCAGGCGTGTGCCCTCTGCTTAGCGTCCTTCCTTTGTTGATTGTCATGGTGACCCAGGGGTGAAAGCGCAGTTGCTGTATCTCACTTATTATCATGGCACCGAAAGGTTTGAGAAATCACCATGACCCAAGTTCCCAAAGGTGGAGACATCACCCATTTTAGAGCAATTTCTGCTTCCTAAGGACCATCATTCTAGGGTCCGGCTCTACCGCAGAGCCTCCATCATTGGACGTGTGCATCTGCATTAATGTCCTTCTTGTCTCTGGAGTGCTCAAGCATACACTGGATCCACTCAGGTAAACCAGGTTATTTGACCTTCCCCCATATTTAAAATAGCCATTTTTATATTAGAACACTGTGCATTTTAATAATTAAAATTGCTTCACAACAACAAATAACACCTTGTTAGATGGCTTCACAGCATTCCAGACACCTTAGAATAGCAGCTCTCAACCTGTGGGTTGTGACCCATTCGGGTGTTCAATAACCCTTTCACATGGGCTGCCTAAAGACTACCAGAAAAAGCACAGAATTTACATCAAAGTTCTTTGCAATAGCCTTAGGAAGGTTGAGAATCACTGCTTTAGAGCAATGCAGTTTTTTGCTGTACTTCACTCTTGCTTCTTCCTTCATCAAAGTCTGAGCATGAATTCTTCCCCTCGTCCATCAACCAGATAATGGGATGGGCCAGAGAGTCCAGGAAGACCAAGCTACTACCAAGGCTTTCACTGTTAATTGTTCTCAGTTCCTTTGAGCAAAAAGAGGCAGCTCATTTCAATTAGGTCTGACCTTTGCCTCTAACTTCATAAGATGGCTAAGAGTTAAAATAAGACACAGTGTTTAGGCAGTGCACAATGTTGGTGTGCGGGTTTCCTCATGACTCACCTATTCACTTCTGAAGGCAGCATGTACTTAATCTGCATTTTTTTTATCTTCTTTGTTTTTTGTTTACTGACTTTTCAATCTCAGTGCTGAGAGGTGTGTCACACAGCTGCAGAGAAAGTGCAGGGAGGTTGCAATTCAGTGGGGTCAGGTTTGCAAAGTTACCAAAGCCGAGTCTCCTTTGACTTTTGATCACCCAGTTATAAGTTGAGACACTGGAAAGAACAGTTATAAATGACTACAAGTAATTTAAGAAAATGTACTGCATTATAGCCTTATTGAATGCTGACTTTGTGTGTGGAAAAGCAGGTGTATGTTGAGTTTAATCTTTCCTTTTCTTTCATCAAGTCCGTGTTTTTACCTTCAACTTGATATTTGTGGTTTTAACTGAAGTGACACTTCTCAGCCACACACCAAAGTCATTTGCTTTTGTTTTCAGTATGGAACACAATACTTGGTCTAACAGGTTTTATGAGCCACCCTCTATAGACCGCTTGATATCTTCCTGGTTGGGTGAGCAGGAAAAACAAAACAAAACAATGTAGTGGTAATATTAAATTCAGATTTTCCAGGATTTGATGTCTATTTAAAAGTCACCATCTTTTATAGAACTTTACATGGGATGTTAGTAACAGTTTTTCAAATGCTATGCTATTTTGATATCACTGGCGCATAAGGAACATTGTTTTGGGAAAAGTTGCATCCACTTGGGAAAGGAACACTTCCCTACCCTGCTCTAGGCTTTCCTTCACTGTGGGGAAGGAACACTTTCCTGCCCTGCTCTAGGCTTTCCTTCACTGTGGGGAAGGAACACTTTCCTGCCCTACTCTAGGCTTTCCTTCACTGTTTGTTCTCTCCCGTGTATCCACCCAGATGAATGTTCATCCAAGCTCTATTTGTTCTTCTTTGATTTCAATGAAAACAAAAGAAAACCCCACATTTTCAATGGTACTTGTAAGGGGAGACAGACATTACAGCAATAAAGTTGAATAATAGTCTTCTTGTCTTTGAACATTCCTTGGCCTACCTTCTGAATACCAAGACTGCCTACATTGCTGTGTCTCCCATCTCTATTGACAGGACAGCTCCATTGTGTTCTCCTGCCTGAATCAGACGGTATTAGTTAACTGTCTAGCCACTGCAGGCCTTGACTTTCCTTGACTACTCCATTTTCTGAGTTTGCTCTTCAGCACAATTGGTGGGCTCTGGTTTCCTTTAAGGGGTGTGATGACTTAAATACTTCAGCTGTGTCTTCCCTCCTTCCATTGCTGGTTCACTCCTATGAATTTTGAAGGCAAGATATGGCTGCAAATGTTGTAAACTAGAATGAACTGAGGATGGGTTTCACTGAACAGTACCTTCGTAAGAAGTTTCCACATAACTAAGTCCAATTACTGCACCAATTTTAACACTAGCTTTTATAAGCTGAAATAAACAAGGGCCATCATAAATTGAAGAAATGCTGAAGGGTAGAAATCAAGACAAGAAAACATGAACAAAGCAAAACAAAACAATAATTGAAAGCATCCATACAGAAACTGCGTTCAAACCACAAGATCAAGTAGGAAAATTTACAATTCGACAATAAGTCTTAAAACTTCTTAGGAAAGATTAAAACAGTTATTAAAAATGAATGATAGTATGTAAATATATGCATATAATACATATATGCATATATACATACACACATATATATAATAACTAGTAACTGGATTTTAACATCTAAGAGAACTTGCAGAAAGACAAAAGTAGAATCAAGAGGGAGGACTTTGTCAGATAATGAACAAAACAACACAAAACAAAACAAAAACAAGATTAAAAAAATCATCTTAAATTGAAAGGCACAAACTCCTGCAATCAAAGAGTCCTGACTCTTCAGAATTTTGAAAATAAGACAACTCTAGACATTTGTGATAGAAATACCACAACTGTTAAGAGAAAAGGAAATACTAAAATTGTTCAGCTTTAAAAATTGAACAAGCATGAAAACAGGTATACACAGATGAGCAAGTGGCCAGTCAAGAAATAAAATGTAAGAACTTTAGATGTCTTATCATGAACATTGTATGCTAAAGGACAAAGCTGTCAAATCTTAGAAGAAAATAATTTTGGTATTTTCAAAATACCAGTGAAGAGGAAGGCCATAATAAATACATCTTGGTACACATGATTAAAATGGAAAGTCCATTTTCCTCATGTAATTTCATAAGAATTTACATGAATATGTGTTTCAACAAGATGAGGCAAATCTAGGAGGAAGATCAGAGATTTAAGAAACAATTCAACCAAGAAAATGAATGAAGGGAAAATCTAGGGTGATGTTCACCGAATTAGTTCCAAGAATGAAGCCCAGGAGGAAGAATGCCTTCAAGAAGTATGTTTTTGTTTAGTCGGACCCTGAATTAGGTTTTACTGGGTGGAGATTTTGAAAAAATTTGAGTCAGTAAAGAAGCTTGAAAACTAAGGTTAAATTTTATCACCAAACAGTGAAATGTACCCAGATTTCTGCTGGATCTGTTTCAAAGATGTTTCTCCTGTACTAGGGTATGGATGAGAAGAATATAGGCTCTCATCAAGCTTAAATCATTCAGCTCACATAAGGCATTTATACATAGTATCCAAATGCAGCATCCAGATAAATAACTTATTGGAGGGATGCTTTAGCTTTGTATGTATCAATAAAAATATTACAGTGTATTTAACTTGAGTATGGATGTAACAGCTGCCTAACTCCTCTGAGTAACTGATTATAAATACGGCTTAATATTTTAATCAGTATTTTAGTCAGAATAATTAGAACCCCACACAAAATATGATTATCTTATAAAAAGGCAATCTTAAAATCACTTGCTGAGATACAACCTGTTGTTCAGTAGACAGGAAGAGCATATTCTGTGATGTGGGTGACTCTGTACCTCACACCCAAATAAAAGGTTTGGCTTAACTTAGCCTTAGTTAATTATTGTTTTTTTTTCTTAGAAAAGGAACATTGTTTAAACACAGGAACAGGAGCACTTTAGTAAAGAACTGCTTTAAAGTCTTTTCTGAAAAGGCAGCTCTTTTATTTAGTGGAGAAGTATCAAAAAAGATTGAAGACCCAGATTATTTGGGTTTTGAATTAAGGAATTTATACAAATTTGGAATTCTAACAGCTTGTTAGAGTGCTAGTCTAGCGACACTAACTTAAAATATGATTAATTAAATGACACGGATGTTTTAAAACTTTAAATCTCACAAGATAAAATTTTACTAGTTTATATAGTGTTGACTTATTTTCTTTTTAAATTTGTGTGTGTGTATGTATGTTCATGTTCACATGTGTGGAAAGATGTGTGTGTGTTGTGTGTGTGTGTGTGTGTGTGTGTGTGTGTGCATTTGAATGAGAAAGCCAGAGGTTAACCTCAGGCATTAATTCTTTTTCTTTCTTTTTTATGTTGATTTTTATAGAGCTCTACATTTTTCTCTGCTCCCCTCCCTACCTCTTCCCTCCCCTTAAACCCTCCTCCAAGGTCCCCATGCTCCCAGTTTACTCAGGAGATCTTGTATTTTTCTACTTCTCATGTAGATTATATATATATGTGTGTGTGTGTGGTGTGTGTGTGTGTGTGTGTGGTGTGTGTTGTGTGTCTCTCTTAGTGTCTGCATTGTTGTCTAAGTTCTCTGGGATTGTGATTTGTGGCTAGTTTTCTTTGATTTATGTTTAAAAAACACTTATGAGTGAGTACATGTGATACTTGTCTTTCTGTGTCTGGGTCAGTGTGGCGATTTCTCAGAAAACTGGGAAACAACCTTCCTCAAGACCCAGGAATACCACTTTTGGGTATATATCCAAAGGATGCTTAATTGTGCCACAAGGACACATGCTCAACTATGTTCATAGCAGCATTGTNTTAAAAAACACTTATGAGTGAGTACATGTGATACTTGTCTTTCTGTGTCTGGGTCAGTGTGGCGATTTCTCAGAAAACTGGGAAACAACCTTCCTCAAGACCCAGGAATACCACTTTTGGGTATATATCCAAAGGATGCTTAATTGTGCCACAAGGACACATGCTCAACTATGTTCATAGCAGCATTGTTTGTCATAGCCACAACCTGGAAACAAACTGAATGCCCCTTTACGGAAGGATGGATAAGGAAAATGTGGTACATTTACACAATGGAGTACACTACACAGCAGAAAAAAATAACGAATTTTGCAGGAAAATGGATGGAGCTAGAGCTAGAGAACATCATTTTGAGTCAGGCATTAATTCTTGGGAGCCATCTTCCTTATGTTTTGGAGGCAGGTTCTCTCACTGGGACCCGGGGCTCTCTTATTTTGCTAAGTTGGCTGAACAGCCAAGGTGTCCTAGGTATCCTCTCATCTCTGCATCCTCAGTCCTGGTATTGTCAGAGTGTGCCACCATGTCTTACCTTTTCCGTGGTGCTTGGGATCCAATTCAGGTTCCCATGCTCGTATAGCAAGCACTTCACAAACTGTGTCATCTCCCCAGTCTTCTAGGACTGAAGAATTAAGGAAGACTCAAGGCTCACTACACTTATTAGTTTAGTTTATTATACTTATACAAGTAGATTCGTAGTTGATATTTTGTTTTGTAGTAGAAAACTGATACTTTATATTAAAATTACATGATATTAAATATTTCAAGATTTAGCTAACTGGGCTTATAAATGGAACAAGCATTGTTCAAACATTAAAATAGTTACTCACATCTTAGACTTGTATGCAGGAACTTAGATTTATAAGATTAATTTCAAAGATTAAAGAAAAATTAAGTTTATGGATTTTAGCTGTCCTTAAGCAATGTATATTCACCATAAACAAATTTTTAAAAATTAATGAAATTTGTTCTTTGAAAATTTCACATACTTAAATAGTGCATACTGAGAACTCTTACTCTGCCCTCTCCTATCTCGCTACTACTGGGTCTACTTTACTGCCCCTTGCCACTCCTCCTGTCTTCCTTGAAAATTGCTTCTCACATTCATGTCTAATAATTTTGGTTTATGGCCCATTGATTTCAACTAGGGCTATCTTTGTGACCAGTATTTGAACGTTCATTGTAGGTGAGTTCAACTGTAGGTGTATAGCTAAAGACAATGTCTCTCACTGTCTCAGAATCTCCCAATAACTAGCAATTCAGCCATAGGAGTGAGATCTGTGAGTCCTCTCCATTCTAAGACTGATTGTTGACAGGGCCATCTGTGGGAGCCCAGTGTATGTAAAAATAGTCATATCAATTCATAATTTTAATGGTTACATGAGACTACATGTTAACGTCCCTTTTGGTGTTTACTCCTCTCTCCTAGGTGAGATATCCTAGTACCAGGATTGTTTGTTAATAAGAGACTCAGAGAGACAATGTCTCAGTAGATGTATGATTGGCACATTTTTTCTCATACCCTTGTATGCTGTCTCTTCACTCAATTTGTTGTTCCTTTTGCAATAAGGAAGCTTTTTCCCCCTTTCTTGGGATCCCATTTGTCAATTGCTCTTCTCATTTCTGTCTTCTGGAGTCCTACTCTGAACGCCCTGTGTGTGCTTATCTGTTGGTGCTCACTCCCGGCTGCTTCCTCTAGCCACTTCAGGGTCACATATTATGTTGAAGCTTCTGAGCCATATAGTCAAGGGTTTTTGTTTGTTCAAAAAAAAATATAGGGATCAAGTTTCAGTCTACATTTCAGTATCCAGATTTCTCAACATCATTGGTTAAAGATGCTATCCTTTCTCCAAAGTACAATATCTTTCTTAGTAAAGATCAAGTGGCTATAGTTGTGTGCAGTCTTCCATTCTACACCACGGATGTGTATCTGTTTTTGTTTCAATAGCATGCTGTCATTACTATGGTCATGTCATGCTGTTTGGAGTCAGGCAGGGTTGTATCTCCTGCAGTATTCTCTTTGTTTGAGATTACTTTGGCTAACCTTGGTCTTTTGTGCATCTGTATAGAAATTAAGATTTTTCATATCTGTGAAGGATGGCCTTAAAATTCCAAGTCTTAAAATTGGGAACGTACTGCTTTTGATATGGTGGGCATTTCCCCAATATTAATTCTTCTGATCCATGATTATGGGAGGTATTTCATTATATAGTATAATCCTCAATTTTTTCCCTCAGCATCTTAAACTATTGTTGCAGAGGTCTTATTTTTACCTCTTTAGGTTTATTTACTTCTAAGTCTCAATTTTTTTGATGGCTATTGTGAATAGGATTGATTCTCTAATTTTTTTTCCATATGTTTGTCGTTAATAAAAAAAGGCTTCTGGGTTTGTATGTTAACTTTGTATCCTGTCTTTTTGACAAACGATTTTTATCAGTTCCAAGCATTTTTGGATAGTCTTCAGGGTCTCTGAAATACAGAATCATATTACCTGTAAATAGGACACTTTGACTGCTTTTCCTCTTTATATCCCTTTTATTACCTTCTCTTGTCTTCCTGCTCTAGTTAAGACAACAAGAGCTGTCTTAGAAGTGAAAAGGGTGAACACTCTATCTTATTCCTCATCTTAGTGGAAAGGCTTTGAGTTTTTCTCCAGCTAATATGATATTGGCCATAGGTTGTTATATACAGCCTTTATTATATTGAATATTCCTCTATCATTAGCTTCTCCAAGACTTTTACAATGAAGGGATATTGATTTTTTTTCAAAAGTTTTCTCTGCATCTGTTGAGATAATCTTGTGGTTTCTGTCTTTGAGTCCATTTGTGTAATATATGATATTTGTTAACTGTTGACAGAGGTTTCTGTCCCACTAGGTCCCACAGTCGTTTAGTCCTAAATAAACACACAGAGGTCTACATTAATTATAAACTTATTGGCCCATTAGCTCTGGCTTCTTATTAACTCTTACAGCTCATATTAACCCATTATTCTTGATCATGTTAGCCATGTGACTTGGTATCTTATTCAGCGAGGCAGTCACATCTTGCTTTTTCTGTGTCTGGATCATGACTGCAGACTGCAGAATTCTCTTCCCAGAATTCTCCTGTTATCATTGCTCCACCTCTGCTTCCTGCATGGTCGCCCCCGCCTATCCTTCTGGCCTGGCTACCGGCCAATCAGTATTTTATTAAACAAGTACAAGAAACAAATGTCTCTTTCTATAGTTAATTTGGCTAGTGATTTGCCATTATTGTTTTTCTTTTGCAAAAACCAGCTTTTCATTTCATTGGTCCGTTGTATATTCTGTTTCAATTTTAATTATTTTCCCTTATCTATTGCTTTTGAGTTTAGTTTGTTCTTGTTTTTTTTTTTAAATCCTTCAGGTACACCATTGAATTATTAAAATGAAATCTCCCAATTAGAAAAGATTTATTTTGTTTTTAATTATATGTAAGTGTATGTGTGTCTGTGAGGGGTGAATATGTGCATCTCAGTGCAGATCAGTAGAGAGGCCATAGTAGCCAGAACACCTTCAGGATGGAGTTACAGGCAGTTGTGAACTATTTCACATGGCTGCTGGGAACTCAATGGGTTTTCTACAAGAGATAAACATGGTTTTGACTGCTGGGCCATCTCTCCAGCCACTACGTAGGCACTTAGGACTATAGATTTTGTTAGGACTGTCTCCATCTTATGCCACAGATTGGTATGTGTGTTTTCATTTTCATTCAGTTTTAGGAGTTTTTGATTTCCTTTTTTATTTCCTAGTGACTCTTTAATTGTTCTATAGTGACACATATACTTAAAAAAAAACAAATAAAATTTTGATAGTCTTTTTCTGTAAGTAAAAAAAAAAAAAGATACCTTCAGGTCACCAAAAATACCACATTATAAATGAAGATATTTGGGCTGGAAAGATGGCTCAGCAGTTTAAAGGGTAGGTTCACAAACAAAGTAAAAATGATATTTTCCATGAAAGAACCAAAATAAAGCAATGAAACAGTAGAATAAGCAAGCAAACAGTATGAGAGAAAGAATGTTATAATGATTTTTTCCCTAGAAAATACTTATATAGTAGGAGTGTAAAATTGCTTAGATTCTTCACTTCTGGAACAACATATTGACAAAACACAGAGTGTACTTATGCACAATTTGCACTTAACATTTCCTGTGCTATTTAGAGGGTGAATTATAGTCATTTAAATCCCATTTCAGCCCATTGGCTGTGTGCCCTTGGGTGCTTTCTCCAACCCCACTGTACCCCAGTTTCATACAGTGCCCTAGCTTCACAAGTATTTGCTGAATATCTACCGTGTCCAATGCTGTTCTCACTCTAGGAATTCAAAGGAACGAAACAGACAAAATGATTAGTACTGTGGCGCTCACACCCCGAATGAGAAACAATACAGAACAATAGCCAAATAACAAGTGCAAACTCATGAACGAAAACGCACCATAAAGTTTCTTTCCAAGAACATGCCAACTCTGGAGGGTGCAGGTGGGGGTACGAGATGAGAAAAGGAAGGAGGAATATAGTGGGGGTGGAAGGAATGAAGCAGTTCTCAAATGGTGATGTATTATTAGGAAGAGATCACTGAAGCGAGCGACACAGCCTATACACAGATCCTGCTTGACAAGAAGGCATAGCCATCATGCTGGAAGGACAGTGAGCCGGTTCTGGGGGCTGGGGTGAAGCCAGAAGGAGGAATAGTGGAAGTAAGGCAGCTGGAGATCAGCTTGTCCTGAAGCATCCACATCACTGGGGACTCTGCACAGGCTAGCGTAGCGGTTTCCTCAGGCTTACTTAGGGCTTTAAAATTCATTCTGTAGCTGCGATGTGAATAGATTGGGGCTGAGGGGGACAGGAGGCATAGCAATTAGAAGTAGGATCCTTGTTAAAAGGTCGAGAGGACAAAATAGGTGAAATGAGCTGGTTTCTGCATAATCTTAGCTATTATTCCTTCTGAATGTCATCTTCAACAGAAAATAGTGATTTTCTTGAAAACTCCTCTGCAAAATGTCAGTCTGATAGAGATCTGAACATTCATTCACATTTCCAGAAGACAGCTACTAATTAAACTGGGGTTCAACAAAGAGGGGAGAAGCAGCCTTGCTCTGGTTCCATACTGCATCAGTGCTATTGGGCCGTTTGTCAGATGTAGTCGGCAGGAGCGTGTCTGTCATAGCTGAGATCACTGGCAAGAAAGAGTTGCAGCAGCCAG
>LOEQ01005452.1:17683-28361 GCA_001685075.1 Bramus lutescens | reverse complement strand
CTCAAGACCCAGCAATACCACTTTTGGGTATATATCCAAAGGATGCTCAATCATGCCACAAGAACATGTATTCAACTATGTTCATAACAGCATTGTCTTTCGTAGCTAGAACCTGGAGTTTTGGGATTAATTTTAAATGTCTCTTTTGAGTTAGCAATTAATTAATGACAATTGAGGAGTTATAAAAATAGATAATATTCTACCTGTTTTAAAATAAGATATGAGTGTTGACAGAGGTATCTGTCCCATCTGGTCTCACAACCATTCAGTCCCAAAGAAACACACAGAGGCCTACATTAATTATAAACTGGTTGGGCTATTAACTCACTCTTTCTTATTAACTAACTCTTACATCTTAAATCAACCCATAATTCTTGTCTGTGTTAGCCACATGGCTTGGTATCTTTGATCAGTGAGACATTCTCATCTAGTGTCCTCTGTGTCTGGGTGATGACTGCAGACTGAGTGAGCCTTTCCTCTTCCCAGAATTCTCCTAGTCTGGTTGCCCCAACTTCCTGGCTACTGGCCAATCAGCATTTTATTAACTCTATGCAATTAATAAATCTTTATAGGGTCCAAGCCCATCGTCCCACAGCAATATGAGGATTAGAGAGATAGTTTAGTTGTTAAGAGCACTGGCTGCTCTTACAGAGGACCTTGGTTTAATTTCCAGCAGCCACACAGTAATTCTAGTTCCATCAGACCTGACACCCTCTTCTGGACTCCAAGCGCTCTAGGCATGCATGTGATATACAGAAAAACATACACACAGGCAAAACACCCAGGCTCATCAAAAATAAATAAAAATGAAATACAAGATATGGAGAGCTCAAATGGGTCTGATAAGTTGATGCTATCATGGAGAATCCCTGCTGTCCTGATGAGACAGAATGCCAAGTCTGTTAAACTTCTGATCTGACTTCTACCATGGAGGAGTATTTTCTAAACCTTACAATAAAGGGTATCTTTTCCTATTCCCATTGTTTTTATAAATTTACATGTAAACCTTCCTAGAAATTTTTAGTGTTTCTGCCCTTTCCCTGAGCTGTGGTTTTTCCTTAAAATGAAGTCCTCATTGCATGGGTATGTAAAAGCTGGAATCATTTCCTCTGTCTGAGAGCTTATCTGGGGCCATTTTCCCTTAATGTGGGTTCAAGGAGAACATGAACACATGTCAACAGCTTCAGATATGATCAGTCCCTGAGAAGTTATTTAAACCTCCATTTAGAGTAACATTTTACAAAGTGTGGAGGAGAGGAAATCACCATGTGGGGGAGAGAGAACCATTTTTCTTGTTCAAAAGCATGTGGGTTGATATATTTTTATCTTCTGTGAGTCTTTGACAATATGGGCTCGGTAAATGTTCTGAAAGAATCAGTGCATCATATGTTCCCAGGTGTTAAAGTTACAGACAGAAGATTGATTTTGTCCAGGTAAGAGCATGAGTAAGGGTGATGATGTGTGCTCACTACAATAAGATGAGCAATTATATATTGATAAATTTAGTCTATCACTATGTTAATTTTCTATTTAACCATATGCCATAACTTATATAAATACATGTTATAAGTAACTATTAATACATTTAACACCTTTTCTATAATTTAAAGTTGGTACTAACTGAACAGTTCACATCAATTACATTTGTTCAAAACAATATTATGTGTTATTGAATTAATTTATCACTTTTTCACAATGTTCAATGCTTTGAGCATCCTTTTTATGATCAGAGAATTCCAGTCCCTGTGAACTTATCAAGATATAAATCTTTCCAATATTCCATTTCATTACAGCTTGGGGATTTGGCTTAGGTCTGCTCATTGGATGGTTGAAGGAGATGTTACAAAAAATCTCTTCTGGTTGCCTGCTGACAGAGACTGTGGCTGCTGCATCTCCAAGCAGTGATAGATGGGCTTTCAGGTACCAGTGTTGCTGAAGTTTCTGTTTGGAGGGGATGGGAGTAGAACCTTCAAAATAAAGATGCACTGGGATGATGCAATTAATATTTCTGAGTTTAGGAGTCAAAAGTCAACCTGGGATTGATTTTAGCCATACTGCTTGGTAATTATCTTGGTCTTGGATCAAAAACACATCCTGAATTGTGCCCAAACATCTTTCTTTCTGAATTAAGAATGTTAATGCACCTTCTCTGTTGGGTAATTAACAATGAACAAATTAACATTTGTAACATACTTAGGACAGTCTCTGAGTCAGAATAAGCACTCTAGGAACATCAGAAAATTTCTCTAAGTAAGAATCACCAACAGAGAATAAGATTTATTGGCATTTCCCTCGAGGATAGCCTGGTCTTTGTACTAGTTACAGCCTTATTCATTAAATCTGTGCCAAATCTTGAAGTAGAGGACAATGGAAGAATATTTTAATTTGGTTTTGGGGTGACAAAGTGATTTTTTACATTTGTTATACACCAAGAGGACCACTTACTAAAGGTGGTTCAGAACATCAGTAGCTCGCTCTATTTTATTTTAGTTTTATTCATCTATGTGTTTTTGAAATTTTATAGCTTTATACAACTGGAATTGTGGCAGTTGGTGTCATGGAATTTATTTTCATGAGCATCTAGCAACTGTACAAACTGATGGGTTTCATTATGACATACATGCATGCATATAATCATCCTGCTTTAATATAATTCTAGGATATTTGTACAGCTTGTTGGGAACCTATGCATGACCTATACATGACACATGCCTTTAGTAAATCACTTTGAGATCAAGGACACTGACCATCATGAAAATTTGGAAGCTTATTTATTTATCTGGCCTCAACATTTTCAGCAATGTTGGCTCATAGATCTCTAAAGTAATAAACATATTAAGGGACAAGTGGAGATCATTCAAGTTCATTCTAGATACAAAAGAACAAGTAAAGATCATTCGAGTTCATTCTTGATACAAAGGATAGAACACCAAAAGCAATATCATGCTGTAGGGCAAATTGCCCAAGATGTGTTTGCCTTAAAGACTAGACAGATGGAGGTACAGGCATTGCCGGCTGTGTTCACATCTCTTACTTTCTTTCCAGTGTGGGAGGCTGGTAGGTCGCGAAGAACCACGACTTGAGTTCAGAGGCGATTTAAAACCATTTCTGTGGACTGCTGTGAACATTTGTACCTCACAATCATTAAATCAAGTGTTCAAGATTTGCACTGGCATGGGTGATGCAAAATTAGGCAAAGATCACTGTGAAGGTTGCCACAAGGCTGTGATTCTCAGCATATCTCCCTCGGTCTCAGGGTGACCACTGCATCACCAGGGTGTCTGGGCTGGGCTAAGTGTCTTCTCTCAGGTTGGCATGGCTATAGGCAATCCATTCTAAGTTCAAGCTCACAAATGAGAATAGCCGAGAAAAGCCTTGAGTGAGATGAAATGGAAGGCATGAGTGTGCTGAATGGGAGCTGTGAGATGAGGACCTGCTCCTGTCTCAGCAGCCTTGGCTCCCAGCAAACATCAGTCTCTACCCAGTTCGGCACAGATCCCAGCCGCAGCTGCCGCCACAACCATCTCCCGACTCCAGCACGCCAGTGGTGGGAAGCCACTCAGATGACCCCACAGTTCTCACCTTGAAGTTGCGTTCTGGTGACTTCCACATCATCTCTGGCTTTTCCCCCATCACTGTCACATCAGGCTGAAGAGATTATTAGCCGCTTCTTTCGCATCATTTTCTTCATCACACTTTTCACATCTACCACTTCCTGTATCCTGTAAGACATAATTTCTTTTTTTAATGTTCCTTTCTTATTTATTCTTTGTGTCTTTCACATCATGCATTGCGATCCCACCCATCTCCCCTTACGGCGGCCTTCTACCTCTGCAACATCCCTCCCCCCACATAAAAATAAAACAAAATAAAGTTTTAAAAAGGAAGAAATGGGAAATCTCATCATGGAAGCTGCAGTATGACACAGTGAGTCGTGCAGTAGACCCCTTGATCCACACATCTTTACATGCAGGTGCTCATTGCAAAGAACCATTGCTTTGGTTCAAGACCCATGGTTTCTGCTATACTATCAACACTGAGTCCTCAGGGGGACTCTTCCTGGGCATTCCATTGCTGCCCTGTGTCATAGAGATCCAGTAGCCCTGGTTATGTAGGACCCCACCCTCACCTGTGCTCCAGAAGATCACAGATGGGTGGATGTTGTGGTGGGCCAACACTTAACCCTGGTTCTGGGCCTGGGAGGTTGCAGGGTTGTTAGCCTGTCTGCTCTCCAGTCTTCACCACCATGGTGAGTTCTCCAGCATGGCCCTGACTAGTTTTCCCCTCGCAACAATGAGCAAGGAGTAGTGTCACTTTTGCTTTCACGTCCTCAGGATCCATTTTCCCACACTTACACAATCAGGACCAGCTCTACTGTGTTGCCCAGTTGAGGTATAGGGGCCACTCTCCCGAGTGCTGTAGCTGATGAGGGGCAGAGACAGCTCTCCTGCTCTTAACCTCAGCCCAGCTTTCCCACCTAAGTGGGGGATATATCCCCAGCCCAGGCTGCCTCATGACAGATAATGGAGGTATCTCTCCGGGATGCCTCAGGTATTGGTGGGTGGGGCCTGGTTACTTCTAAGTATGCTAGAGAACTGGGAAGAGGAAGTTAGAATATCAGAGTTTTGGGCAGAGCTTAAAGAAAGACCAGAAATGTTTCAGCATTCTCTTGGAAGAAATACTTGCCTCTGGTACCACAAGGTTTGGATCATGAGATGGCCGGTTACACACAACACAAATAAAATCTGCATTCTCACAAGGTTTTTTTCTTTGTTTTTGTTTGTTTGGTTGGTTTTTAAGTTGGGGAATTAACTGTCAAACCCGGAAAGTGAAATGGTACATCTAGGTGTGTTTCAAATTCCTCTGAGCAGAGAAAATGAGCTTTCACTTCTGCAGAGAATTTCTGATGTGTTCTCCTGAGGTCTTATAGGGAAATGATGACTTTCTCTCCCTCCCTCCTTGTCCTTCTTCTTCTCCTTCTCCTTCCTCTCTCTCTCTCTCTCTCAGAGAGAGAGAGAGAGAGAGAGCCCATGAAAGGACTCAGACACAAACAGAACCCCAAAAGGGACATCCAAATAGTGATCAAAGAGAAGCTCTCTAAGGACTGACATTTGTAAGATTCTGCTAATTTATATTCATGGAAACATGGCTAGTATGTATAGAATGATTCCTGCATTACAACAACACAGGAGGCATATTGTTTTGGATTGGCTTGATTAGCAATGAGAATAAGCTAGCTAGATAACTCATTACAGTCTATTGACTCAAGGAGCTAAGAGTGCCTCTAGCGATTTGCTAGACCAAATTCTATTCATTAAAAGAAGATGAAATTTGAGAATGCCCTTGTGCAATAGAGGTTGTAATCTAAACTGGATCTGTAGAACTTTATTAACTACTCAGTTGCTACCTGTGTCTTCCAGTTGGGTCGAGGGCACATACCTACCATATCCTTGAAAAGCATTAGTATAGAGAGAATCAGGATCCCAGAAACTAAACTAATAGTAGTGATGGTTCTCTAGCCCTGTGGCTCACCAGCTAGAGCAGAAGCTGATGGGTCAGAGTCTAAAGAGGATTGCTGGTAGTCAGTCACATCAATCGGCAGGCAAGCTCCCAAGCTCCTAAAAGTACTTCTTGTTATTTTTCTAGATATTGAATACAGAGTTGAGATAAACCTACTCCATAATTAGCAAAATCCCCCCCCCTTTTTTAAACCAATCTGAAGGCTTTGATTATAGGAAAGATGAACTAAAACCTCCTAGAATTGCCTCTCTATAGGAGAGGCATTTGGTCATTTCTGGAAGGATGATAGAGATACATGTCCATATCAACAACTTGCAGCTCTTAAAACAATTCTTCTAACACATCTCATTCACTCACCTATCTGCGCTCTCTAGGAAACCTAGACTGGAACTGTGTGCACATGATCATATGGCTAACTGTGCCTCTTAGATTTTGTCAGCTAGGCACGAACTCCAGTCACATGGGAAAAGAAAACCTTAAATGAGGAACTGCCTCCATCAGACTGGCCTCTGCTCATATTTATGGATCCTTTTCTTGATTAATGATTGTGGTGGAGGATCCAGCTCAGAGCCAGCGATGCCATCACTGTCCAGGTGCCCCTGGGCTGTGTACTAAAGGTCTCTGGGTAAGTCAGAGCCAGCAAGCCAGTAAGTAGCATTCCTCTGTGATCTCTGCTTCAGTTTCTGTCTCGGGTCTCCTGCCTTGACTTCCCTGGATGGTGAACTATAACTGATAAGCTTAAATAAATCTTTTCCTCCCCAAGCTGCCTTTAGTCAGCCCTTGCTTACAGCAAAGCAAACTGATGCACCTATTGAGTAATCCTGCTGCATCTGCAACACCACATGTGATTTCCTCACATGGAGAAAGCCTGCACACTCACGGCTCTTATTAGTCTCCAACAGGTGAACTATGCATCCTTTCTTATTAGGGCAATAGATTTGGAGTACCGTGGGAACTAGTTTTGCTGTTGTTAGGTGGAGGCAGAGAGGACAGGAGAAGAATGCCTTTAAATGTGGTGCTGCAGTGCAGGAATGTAAACTGTACGGAAAAACTGGAGTGTCAGCATGCCACACACTCAGACCCCTCAGGGCAAAATTTAGTGTCACCTCACCTGAAGAATATAGCAGTCAGCCATGTTATTGTCTTAAGGACAAAGATGTGCAATGCAAATTATAAAAGAAAAATCGGGAATATCAAGTTTGGCTTTGTAATTTGAATAAAAATAAATGAACATAACATATATGTGTGCATAAAAGTTGATGCGTTCTTATTACCTATAATTTTAAATAGAACATTTTGTTGGTGAATATATATGATATGAATATATATGATATATACATACAACACATATGTGTCAGATATATGGCACACATATATATGTCATTCAAGATGAGATTATGAAGAAAAATAGACAAGATTAGTCCAGCTAGCCTAGGCTTAGAGCTGAATACAATAGTAGGTGGAGAGTTATAGGTGGAAGACTGGAACAGCAGTGGAATAAGGGCTATTTTCTATTCTTTGTACCCTGTTCTTTGTCTATACCCTTTTATGTTTTCTAGGATTCTACCCAATGGATAGATGTCTCACCAGAAGCTTATTTCTTTAGTTTTATAGTGTAGAAACTTATAATCCAGATTCTTCTACTTAAACTCTACCTATGTCAATCTGTGAGCTGAGTCTTTGTAATGATCAAGTGTTATTACAAGATCCATTCTGGCTTGGCTGGTAGAAGAGCTGTCCAGGTTATAGCAGTATCATAGGCTGAGATTCTGATAACAGACATCATTCTGTGCCCAGTGATACTGATTTCAATGCCCACCATTGTGTCCTTGCTGTTCGTGCTGTGTAAGGACAGCAGCCATGTCCCCAGTGGCTCTGCAGTCCTGACTTCAAACACTAGTCCGATCTATGAGCCTCTGTGTTTATTGCTCTGCCTTTCTGTAGCTCAGGTACCAGTTGAAAATATATATTCTGCTTTCTCCTTTGCCAACTAGAGTAAATTAATGGTTTTTACAACTGAGAATATTCTATTTAGGTGCACCCTCCAATGTTTCTCACTGCTGTGAATGTAGGCTTTGTTATGCCCATTTCTGTGATTAACTAGAGGTGAAATAATTTGCCCTAGATCACTTTCTAATCAATAGCTCTAAGGATTTAATTGATGTATAGTTTTAAAAGTATTTATATTTATTAATTTTTCATGTATAATTCATTATAGAAACACTGTCTAATATACATTTTTATAATTATAAGTAACAGAAAGTCAATATTTTGGTGGTATTGTGCTTTGGTTTAGATTTCTATTATCTTTGCTTATTGAACTGCTGTGTAGTTGTGAGTCACAAAGTATTATTTTGGTTTCCTTTTATTTATTATATTTTGTTATATATTGTATGAGATCATATAAATTCTCAATAGCATCCTCATGAAAACATTTATTTGAGAATCAACTGTCTACTGTTCAATTCTTTAAACCAGGAATCTTTTTATATGTATTTTATCTACTTCAATTTTTTTCATCAAATAGTTGTTTTTCTCCATCAGGGATAAAACTTTGAAAATGAACCCATTGGGGAACCCAGCTGTCTTTACATAGCAGGAGGCAATGAAGAGATGTTTAAAGAAATATCCTGAAACCATGTGGAACAATAAGACAAACACACAGATGTGCTTATACTGAACCAGAAGCTGGGAAAGCCATTCACAACCAGTTAGTATGACAGACACATATTTTTTGAAACTTCTTATTTCTATTTTGCAGTTTCAGAAGTAATGGGAGTAATTTATATAGGCATAAAGAAGGTAATGAATGACTCCTTGGAAGGGAAGATAATTGTAATCAGGGACATTGTGTCTTTTTCTATTACTTCATTAATAGTTATGTTTATATACCCAGTATTGAGATGAATATTTCCAATGCATAAATAAGTAATGTTCATAGAGAAATATGTATGATGAGGACGTAAGGGAATCAGAATATGTTTTAAAACTCAACAAAGGCAAACTATTCATATTCATTCCTACAACATTTCTCATGATCATATCAAATGGTAAGAAAAGAAGACAATTCTTGGTATAAGCGTGCTCCTTTTAGCTTGTTCTGTTATTGTTTGCTTTGCTTTGGTAAAATTGAGTTTGAGGGAAGATTGCAAGGATAGCTAGAAGGAGTCTCCTTCCCCATTCAAATGTATGTTTAACATTTATCAGATGATGGTGAGGGCTAGTGGCTCCCAGATTCATCACTCATCCGGTATCTGAGTTGATGGTCTAATGAGTCAATCAAGCAGAATGACTCACTGCAGCGGCAAGATTCAGACCCACACATTAGTGTTCAGTGTGGGGAGAATTAACAACTTTCTCCACAAGCTCAGATCAGAAGCCTAAGAAACCCAGAGGCCATGGAAGTGCTGCCTCTCAGTCAGAACTCGGTGCAACAGCCACACCGATTTGACTTTTGTTTCTGATATGTATGTGGCTGGAGATATTTAGCAACGTGCTATGGTTCCTTCAATGGGAGACCAGTCACTAAGATGAACTCTGAAACATGGGCTACTTCATGTGTCTCTCCATGAACTATGACACCTCCTGCTATTCACCTTTCACGGAAGCATTAGCATATGTGTGCTTTTTCTGGTGCCTCAGTGACAGGTTTCAGGTAGTTACACCCACATGGTTGTATGATTTTTACTTAAATGAGCATAAAAAAACTACTTTAACTGACTTCAAGGCTCATTTCATGAGATGCAATCTATACCTGGCACTGCTAAACTGGCCAAGACTCTGAGGTTAGGTAGGTGCTGAACCTAGGGTAGACCACTGCTATTATTCTGCTAAGAACATAGCAATCAAATGACTCCTAATGATATATCATTATATCTGTAGATGAGAGCATTGCTTAACTCTCATTAGAGAAGCTGCTTCTTGCAGTAAATGGTAATTAACAAAGATATTCATAACTGGACATGTGCACAGTGAGGAAGACAGTGGAACACTCACTCCTAAATGGTATATCTCCCTCAAGGCTCATGAATTTATGGAGAAAAGGAGGCTGAAAGTGGTAAGAGTTGCAAGTGATGGATGACTTCAAGGACACACAACAGGACTTGATGCACATACAAACTCACAGACGCTGTGGCAGTATACTTCAGACATACACAGGTTTAAGTCACATGGAGTCCCAGCCCCGAGAGAAGGAAGCAGAGGAAGTAGACATGGAGTCGCATGCCCAACCAAGAAAAACTATTTCCAATAGCTACTTTCTGGCCAAGGGAAAATCAGTTTTCTTGAATGAAGTATCACTACCTATTTTAACTATACTCCAGGAAATTTCTTATGCCCAGGAGCAGTTGACCAATACAAAATGAACTTCATCTTTTTCTTGTGGACTTTTTTTGTCAGGGAGCAACCTCTACAAAAATACCACTTACTAGGGTAGGTAGGTAGTATGGGGATTAGAAATATAAGTAAATGACGTAGGAGGTCCTTCTGTATATGTGCTGCTTTTATTGGTTAATGAATAAAGAAACTGCTTTGGCCTATAGCAAGGCAGAAGAGAGGTAGGTGGGGAAAACTAAACTGGATGCTGAGAGAAAGAAGGCAGAGTCAGGAGATGCCATGGAGCTGCCACTGGGAACAGACGAGCCAAAACCTTGCTGGTAAGCCACGGTCATGTGGCAATACACAGATTAATAGAATTAATTAAATTAGGTGTAAGAGTGACCTAGAAATGTGCATAAGCTAATAGGACAAATAGTGTTGTTGTTAATACAGTTTCTGAGTAGCCAGGAACAAACAAGCAGCTTCCTACCACAAGTAAAGCATACGAAGATACAGAAATAATAAAACAGAAAAACATAGAATAGTACTAGGAAGGAGTTTCAGTCAATAATGAAATCTCCTGCATTTAATTTTCCATACACTTCTATACCATATTACAACAGGGGAAGAAGGCAACAAAGGACTTCTTTAATATGATACAAAGGACAACTCAAACAATTAATTGCTTTAACACTTTGAGATACAAGTCATTAACATTCTGTTGTTTAGACAGTGAAGCTACTCTAGACCAAGTATCCTGAAGGAAGCCACTCCCTGGGTGATGTAGGAGGGTCATCTGTCTATGTGTTACTTTCATTGGTTAATAAAGAAACTGCCTTTG
>LOEQ01005452.1:0-11307 GCA_001685075.1 Bramus lutescens | reverse complement strand
GGAAATTGAACTCAGGACCTTTGGAAGAGCAGACAATGCTCTTAACCACTGAGTTATCTCTTCAGCCCTGAAAACTTTGTTTTAACACATTATAGATCATATTTTAAATCCATATAGCTTAGTAATTTATTCAACAGCAACAAAAATACAAGGTGACACAACCCATTGTAAACGGAATTAAAACCAATTAATTTAGACACTGCCTTGCCAATTGACTAAGGTTAAAGAATTAATCCAGTACTGAGTTGAAAAAAAAAGTAAAGTTAACTTTATTCGTTTTTTATTTGTATTTTCACAGCATATCTTTTTCATCCACTTGATTCTAATCTGTGCCACATTCTGTAACATGAACTGAACAGCAAGTATTTTGGTCTCATATTTATTTAATCAACTCAGTCATTTTATGCATTTTTATTGGAGACTGCAATTCATTTACATTCAAAATAATTAAAAATTTTAAATTCTCTCGCCCTCTCTATCGTGTGTGTGTGTGTGTATGCATGTACACATGCTCACAT
Organism: Bramus lutescens; assembly: GCA_001685075.1. Classification (NCBI taxonomy): domain Eukaryota; kingdom Metazoa; phylum Chordata; class Mammalia; order Rodentia; family Cricetidae; genus Bramus; species Bramus lutescens. The sequence continues at coordinate 10,789 of LOEQ01005452.1, read as the reverse complement.
ACATGTCACAGCTCTCATGAAGAGGTCAGAGATCATTCAGGAATCAATCAGTTCCCTCTTTCCTACATATGGTTCTCAGGGACTGGACTCAAGTTGTCTGGTTTGGTTGGTGGCAGGTAGCTTTACCTCCTGAGTCAGTCTCAAGCTAATTATTGACAGGTAAGGAGTAGCTTATATTATTTTGTTAATTATTTTCTGGTTGCACATCTGATTTTCCCTTTGTTTTCTTTGTTGTTAGAAGTCTTCCTGTAATGATATTCCTTCCTGGGATTTGCATCAAACATATTTGTAGCTGGCTTTTTAAAGTTGGTAGCTACTTTAATTGCATTTACACAATATACTTAAACTCCTGTTTTCCCACATTTTACGTTTTTAGTATCACACTTTATATCTTCTTATAATTTGTATCACTTAAGTAACTATATTCAAACTTGTTTCACTGTGGTGGGATGATATGCTCAGCCTTAATGCAGGGAGGAAGGACTTGTTCTGCCCCAATTTAATGTGTCAGACTTTATTGACCATGGAAGCCCTTACTCCTTGGGAGAAGTGGATGGGCATGGGCTGGGGTGGAGGTGGGGGCAGGAGGCGAGGTGGGAGCAGGAGAACTAGGGTTGGAATGCAAAATGAAATTAAAAAAAATAAATTAAAAAAAGAAAAAACAAAAAATAGTTAATTCAGTCCCTACAAGGGCATAGGTAGCTACCCCTGACACACACACACACACACACACACACATCATGTGTAATGAATTGGTACAGCTGTTCTGGAGGAGAATGTGCTGTAGATTAGAACACCCGAGCCTCTGAAGCCTCCATCTCCTCTGACTCGGCGATCCCAAACCTGGAATGTAAGCAGATGGATTACTAACCTGAATCACAGACAAGGAAATCTAGTGTTAGGTTTCTTGATGATGTCTTTTCTGAATGTGACTGATGAGCACAGAAGAAAGCTGGGGTAGGCAAATAAATGACTGCAATTCCTTTTCCTGGGATTCATCTGTGGTTTTCAGCTTTTGCAGGTGTCACACACATGTTATCAATTCTCCTTTTGGTGTTTGTTCTTGGTGACCAGAGGCACTAAAAGAGAAACATTTGTATAAATGTTGATTTTTAAAGATTTTCAAAGGAGGTGGTTGTTAAATAGGAAGCATTGTAGTGATGTTTTGCTTGTAATCTAACAAATAAAGCTTGCCTGCAAATCAGAGTGCAGAACTAAGTCTCTCGATAGCCATAGAGGCCAGGTAGTGGTGGTGCACACCTTTAATCGCAGCCCTCGGGAGACAGAGGCGAATGGATCTCTGTGTAGCCTTTGCTGTCCTGGAACTTGCTGTGTAGATCAGGCTAGCCTCAAATTTGCAGAGATTCTTCTGCCACTGCCTCTTGAGTGCTGGGATTGAAGGTATGTGCCGCTACTGCCTGGCCTCTAGTATGGCTAGCACTCTAATCTTCAGGCAAGCTTTATTTGTTAGATCATAAACAAAATATCACCACAAAGAGTAAATAGTGTTAAGATTTATTTTCCATTTTACTCATAGATCATGACTTCTGTTGCATGTAAAAAGTCAAGTGAAGACGGACAACTTTGGCCAGGCAGTGGTGGCTCACGCCTTTAATCCTAGCACTTGGGAGGCAGAGGCAAGCGGGTCTCTGTTAGGTCGAGGCCAGCCTGCTCTACAAAGCAAGTTCCAGGACAGCCAGAGCTGTTCTACAGAGGAACCCTGTCTCGAAAAACCTGGGGAAAACAATATTGACAACTTTGTACTTTAGTAACTTATGGTTTCAGTATGAGTCAGAGGCCCTGTCTTCTGGCAAGCACAGTTAGGAGTTAGGGCAGATGCTATTTAACCAGGCCCACCCCCTCAACGCTCCCCTTGCCTAAGCATTTCGATTCCTGCTTCTGTAGCTCTGACTGGAAACTTCCCTTCACTTTTGGAATCTCCCCAGATCAAAATCCAGGGAAGACTGGGTGTCTTGAGGAACTCCTGCTCAGAAGCAGTCATCCACCTGGACCGTGGGAGGTAACGCAGTGTCCTCATTCCTGGGCTGCAGTCAGCCCGCTGCCTGCTGCTTGCCTGCCTAATGCAGTGTCAAGATTAGTCCTGTTTCAGAGGCCAGCGACCTACTTCGGGTCTATTTGCTTATTCTTTTCCTGTTTCTACCCAATTCTCCTCCTTTCCTGGGGTGATCTACAATCACCTCTCAAGGTTCTCAGGCTTCTCAAGGGTCCGGGTGAAGTCCAAACAGATTGGACTTTCCCCCCTCAATTATCCTGAGGGAGGAAATATTATATAACCAAAAAATTGGAAAAATCTGGTATTTTTGGTATTTGCTTTCTTTCTCCTTGTACATTTTTCAATTTAAATAGAGTGGGAAAAACTTCAAAACTTTCTTAATAATCCACAAAATTATACAATTGATGTTATTACTATTATATTTTTCTTCTTTTCGTGCATTTGTGTGTGTGATATACATGCATGTATGTGTGTTTATATGTGTGTGGGGTGTGCATGCACATGTACACATGCATGTGGAGAACTAAGATTGAAGTAAGGAAGCTTCCTCATTGTTCTTCCTTCTTATTCTTTTTGAGGCAGAGGCTCACAATCAAATCCACACTTGATGTTCTGACTAGTCTACCAGTCCAGCTTTCTCAGGGGCTTTCCTTCAAAAGCTGGTGCTACAGATGGGCTATCATGTCCACATCACATTTACATGGGTTCAAACCCTCATCCTCTTGCTTTGGGAAGCACTTTAACCCTAGTCCACTAACACTGTTTTCATTCAATACTTAATATCTCTTTAAACTAATATTCTGTGGTAACACTTTGGGAAATAAAAAAAGAGGGAGAATTGACACACAAAAGTAGTTAAGTGTTTCTGCGTTTGTTACTTACTTAAAACCCATTCTAAGCTAGAAAGTAATATTCCCCTATTGTTACTCTTTGGCGTGCAAGCATCAAATACTTTTTAAATATTTATTTTATTATTATTATGTGTGTGTGCCCACTGTGTCTGTGAGCTCAGAGGACAACTTTTGGGAGTTTGTTCTCTCCTGTGAGTTCAAAGGATCAGACTCAGGTCATCAGGGTTCAGGGAATCATATTGACAAATTAGTATGTCTTTGGATTGGATCGGATTGTAATAGAATGTTTTTTTTTGTTGTTGTTGTTTTTCAAGTCAGATTTTTTTCTGTGTAGCTCTGGCTGTTCTGGAACTCAGTCTGTAGATCAGGCTGGCTTCAAACTCAGAGATCCACTTGCCTCTTTCTCACAAGTGCTGGGATTAAAGGCATGAGCCACCACTGCCCAGCAGGATGCTTGATTTTTACAAAATTTCTGTTTGGGTTGCAGACTTGTGTTTCATTTTAAAGAGTATTAAATGACCTTTGGCATTAGAACAGAATTTCCAACAGTTTCTGAAATAACCTTAAACATACTTCTGCAGTTATGTAATATACTTTTACATGAAGAAGTTTTCCCAGCATTGGTGATTATAAAATGACAATAACAATTACTTCTGAAAACATTGACAAGGATCTGTGTCCTGCAGTATTGAATATTCAGCCAAGATTTCATGCTTTGTGTAAAGCTAAACAATATATCACACCATTAGTATCCATATTTGCTTTCATCTTTAATAAACGTTAAAGTTATAGTATATAAAAATTCTGTTTTAAAATAAATTTCTTTAAGAGTTACTATCAGTAAGTGTTTGATTTGTATACCAATTTTATATGATTGTATACTCAGTTTTCTGTCAAATTTTTCAGATGAAAAAGAATCATGACTTTAAGAACCGTGTAAATGATGCCTAACTAGATGATAACCTCCTGGAGAGAAGAAAATATCAATTTTATCTTTTCCCAAATACCTGAAAGAAGCTAAATGATCACCAAGTCTCTAAAAATTCACCTACAAATTCACAGTTGTTTTTTACTATGTGCTTTAATATCAGTGTGAAGATAAGAAAAAGGGAAGATAAGGAAAATTTAAATGTGGGATAAAAAGAGAGAAACAGTGGAATAAATGTCAGAGAAGTTAAGGCAGATATAGCATCAAGGGGTAAAGGCCACATCATCCTAGTAGGAAGAATTTTTAAGAGAAGGAGAAATTGGAAAGTGAATTTCATAGAATGGTCAGTGTCTGACCTACAATTGCATCATGGATTTTATTACTAATATGTTTGTCTTTGTGCTGTTATCATTCCTGTTTAAAGTTTAAATGTGTTAGTGGGAGCCATTTGGACTTTAGCTAAGTGATTACAACTGAAAGAAAGTCGGGAGGTTGCTTAATATTTTAACACCTTAAGTAATATCCTATTTATTGTCAGCTATTTGGAAAAGTTAATTTAAATAATTCAATTTATTCAGAGACAGTTGCTATTAATATGTGTCATACATAACCAAAACAATATTTTATACTTATTTGTTTTCTGTTACCCACTTTACCCTGCATTGGAAGTATGTTTCTAAATCATCAAATTATTTTCCCATATTTTATCTAGTATCTTCAATGTCAAGGCAATTTGCCCACATTTTACAAACAAGAAACATTAGACATATAGTTAAGAACTGTTAATTTTTCTGTGAGAACATGTGAAATGAAATTTGTATTCCACTTATTGCAATGATACTTTTGGAATTTTCCCATAGAAGAAACTTTCCACATGAGAAACTTGATAGAAAGGCTAGGAAGTATTGAAAACTAATTTTTCTAACACATCAAAATAACACCTTTTCCCACATATCCTAAACCACAAAATAGACCTTACTGAAACAGTTTTTGTCGGAAGTCTTTATTTTTGTGATTCTAATGTAGTTACCACAGTCCTCCTATCCTTTTCCGTTCTGCAGACTCCCTGTGGCCTAGCATTTCCACAGTTCCTTCAAGGTAACTCCTCTAAGACCCACGGTACAGAACTGTGAGCTGAAGACTACGTTCCTACGATGAATAATAATAATAATAATAATAATAATAATAATAATAATAATAATAATACGTTGTTATTATACTTACTTTTTCAGTTTTCGTGTGTTGCATTTTCATTTTCACTACTTCCAGGAATTATTTTATTTCTATCTTGATTTCTTCTTTGACCCACTCACCATCCAATAGTATGTTGTCTAATCTCCATTAGTTTGTCTAATTCCCTGAGATTCGTTCCCTGTTGATTTTGAGCTCTAATGCACTGTGGTTATATAGGCTACATACAGTATTTCAATTCTCCTGTATTTGTTGAGCCTTGCTTTGTGTTCCAATATGTAGTCTGCTTTAGAGAAAGTCCTAGGGACTGCTGAGAAGGATGAGTAGTATCAGTAATAGTCTTCTGTAGCATTTGGGTGGAATATTCTGTAGGTATCTGTTAGGTCTATTTCATATATAGTGTCATTTGATTCTAATGTTTCTCTGTTTATCTTTGGTCAAATGACCTGTGCATTGAGAAAGTGGGGTATTGAAATCAACCACTACTACAGAATTGGGAGGAATGTGTGGCTTATGGTCCAGTGAGCATCTTTTGAGGTTGAGTGTGACAGGGTTTGGTGCATGTGTTGAGAATTGCAGTGTCTGCTGATCTCTTGATCAGAATGAAGTGTTCTTTCTCTTCTGATTGCTGTTGGTTGGATGTGTATCTTGCCAAATAATAGGATGGTGACCCCTGTTTCCTTTCTGGTCCCATTTCTCATTTCTTTGGAGAATGTTCTGTCGTGCCTTTGCTTGGTTGTAGGCTCTGTTTCTTACAGAGAGAGAGAAAAAAAAGGATCTTCTTTCTTTCTATTCAGCCAACTTTTGTCTTTTCATTGGGAGTTGAGAACACTCATATAAAGTTATTCAAAGATGTGTGTTGACTATAGTAATTCTAACTGTGGTAGACAGTTCTGCTAGGCAAAGTGGTCTGGGCTGCCAAACACGTCCCTTTAGAACTCGCAGCCCATTGCTCCAAGCTCTTCTTACTTTTAAAGTTTCCTTTGAGAAATGGGCTCTATTTCTAATGGATTTTCCTTTGTATGTGACCTGATGATTTTATTCTTACAGCTTTCAATATCTTTTCTTCTGTATATGTAGTATTTTAAGTATAGCATATTGTGGGGAATTCTGTTCCTGTTGATTTGGTGTTCTGTGTTCCTCTTGAATCTGTGTGCATATGTCTTTCCCTAGTTTACTGTTTACTGATATATAGCAAAAATAATTATAGGAGAAGAAAACATGAATTTGAGAGGTAACAAGGTGTGAGGGACAAGGAAAAAGTTAGTCTGAGAAAAGGAAGGAGTGGAAATTTTATATTAAAAAGTTATGTTGTTTTTACTGAAAACTGACTCTTAAAAACATCACATGAAGCAGACCTACATGCTTGGTCAGCCAATAGCAAGGCAGGAGGAAATGTATGAGACACCAGGCTTTGCTCTTTAGGTTGGGAAAACGTGATCCATGCTCATGACAGTTAGATGTATGATGTGAAAGACACAAAGTATAGATTAAAAAGAAAATTAAAGAATGGAGAGCAGGTGGTATCAAATATCCTAAATTAACACACACCATGTAATTTTACTGGAATTTCACTTATTTATATATACTTTCACTTATTTGAATTTACTATTAGAATGCAGTTAAATATTATATGTATGGTTTACTTTTTAATTCAAAGGGGAAGAAAATATTATCATGTAATAAAAAGTAAGGGTTAAGGTCTATAAAGTGCAGGATTGATAGCTTTATAAATAAAACTGATGTAAAATGCATTTATAGCTTCCTCACCTATAAATAAAGACCTGCAAGTCTGTGACAATTTGGATGAGGATGGCCCCCATAGGCTTATGTTTGAATGCTTGGTCCCAAGTTAGTGGAACTGTTTGATAAAGATTAGGTGTGACCTTGTTGGAAGAAGGGTATAACTGAGGGTGGGCTTTGAGGTTTCAAAAGCCCATGCCATTTTAGTTATTTTTATCTTTGCCACCAACTTTGGGATAAGATGCAAACTCTTAGCTACTGCTAGAGTGCCCTCCTTGCTGTCTGCTAACATATTCCCCCTATGATGGTCATGGACTGACCTTCTGGAACTGTGAGGCTTAATAAATGTTTTCTTGTATATAAAAAAGAAAATGGAGACAGTTGGGTACCCCCAAAGGGATGCAGTACTTTCTGTTCAGTTGATGTGGGAGCCTGAGCTAGTTTTAAGTAAATATAGAAAGATAATGTGACTACATTAGAATCAAGTATTTCTAGAAAAACTCATTCTTAGTTAAAATGCAAAAATTTGGTTTTCCCCTTCTTATCTTTTCTGTCCTGATTAGCTACTGTTGTGTAGCTTAAGTGTCATGAAACTTGAGGGCAAATAGCAGCTATTTAGTAGGTTCATGGGTTCTGTGGATCAGGATTTGGCACAGGACTCAGCAGGGAATGTTTGGCCCTGTTCTTCTCTGCCTGTGACATTAGCAGGAAAATAATCTGAAGTCTCTCCACTCCTGACTCCACACCTAGAGACTGATGCTGACCCTTGGTTGGTAACTTAGGCAAAACACTGAAGTTTTTGTAGCCTGGGATTCCAGACAACAAGGTGGCTGGTTTCCCAGAATCAGAATCTCAAGTGAGAACTAGTCAGAACCTTTCCTTAAAATTTGTCATTTCTACCACAGTATATATTCTGAGGAAATTACAAAAGCCATGTCACTGAAGGCGGGAGAAATAGGCTGTAGCCCATGACAAGGAAGGTGTATGGTTGGAGCCAGAAATATCACTGGAGTCAGTGAGAACCTTAAAGATCTGCTGTTAAGTAAATCAAATGCTGGCATGTATTAATAACACAGGATGTGGGCTCACATGTGCTAGTGTTCTCTCAACAGAGTAATCCCTAACTTTGGAAATCAGTGTTTCCAGATAGAATGACTTGATGGTGCACAATTAAACATAACAGAAAAATCAACACATCATTCATTGGAGACATAAATATTTAAGATAAAGGATCATTAAGCCAGTGATTTCCACAGTAAGCCAGAGTCTAGAATGCAATAGAAGAAAAAACCTCAACTCTTCCTACAAAGTAGGCTTTTATTTTCTTTTTATCACCTCCCAATAAAAAGTCGATTTTCCTCCTTCTTTTTCATATGCATGGAACTGTAACTGTAGTCTCTTCTATGTAAAATAATAAGAGAAAGGATGGGGAGTTGGGGCTCCAGTGCCCTGCGTGTCTGCTGTGTGTGAGGACCTGAGTTTGAGCCCCAGCCCTGCAGAAAGGAACGGTTACATTGCATCCATTTTAATAGACAGTATGTTTTTGTTTGTTACAGTTAAGTCAGATGGGGATGCTAGAGATTTCCAAAGGATAACAGTATAACTTCACCCTTGATCTGACAGAGGGGGCAGGAGGAAGGAGAGGGAGGGAGAGAGAGAGAGAGAGAGAAGTACAGTCTGAGCACACGGTAGGGGTGGGTCAAACAGAGACACCTTTGCAGTACTAAGCCTTCCTTGCTGGATCTGCACTGATTTCTGTTTAGACTTTTGATTCTGTTTAAAGCTTTGTTTATTGAGCTGATGAAATTTGGGCCCATTGATATCATCAGTTTCTCTCTTAGAAACCAAGAGAATGTTGGTACTGTAATTAACTTCCCCTCCTCCCTCAGACACTCATTCTTTCTAAAAATTAGTCTGTGAAAGTAAATTTTGCCTATATTTATTGTGTTTCTAGTGATAGGCTTCACTCTGTCTTCGCATTGGGAGAATACACAGGCTTGCTTCCTGTTACAGTAAAACTTGGGTTTGCCTGCCCCATAATAGTAGCAAGATAATGGAATAAACAAACGCATCTAATGAGGAAAATGTGATCAGTAAATCAACTGTTAGAAGGGATTTTTATAACCTGTCCTTACAAGTATCAGGAGATCTGAGCCATTACACGGCAGCATCAACTCCTAATTCTTTTTATCTATGGCAACTGCTCTGCGTCATCAAAGCAGATGCTCACTAGCCAACATATCTGCTCGTCAAAGGTAATGAAGACACAGCCTGCTCTATTTATTATGGCCAGAAAATGACTATTATATTATACAAATTAAATTAACATTAGTACCATATTTGACAGCTTCCTTTATGCTTATTGGGATAAGCATTCAGAAATGTGAATGACTAAACCTGAAGTAACACGCACACGTGCATGTGCCCACACATGTACGCAATTACACGCTTAAGCTCTTGCTGTTTGCATATGAATCTCTCAATTTCAGTCACTCTATACAAACTTCTAGACATTTTGACTCTAATGCCTTTTCACCAAGCATAGGTTTGTGTGGGAAGATTTTTCTAAAAACAAACAGTGGTGATGGACACAGAATGAAATGATGGATAGTTTGGATAGATATGAGAAATTGAAAAGCAGATCCAGGCTGCAACAATGTGTGGCCACTCACTTCTCTAGACCCGTAGGGCTTTACCAATTGGGGGCCAAGCTTCTCTCCTCTTACTGAGATGCCCCATGTATTCCTGAGGTCATCCATGAGTATGAAGATATTGATGCAAGCAGATTGTCTAAAATAACTTCAGTATGTGTGGAATCAGAGGGCTTTGAGCTCATCTTTTACATCTAATCAGAAACAGGCATCAGGTGGATAACTGAAATGCGTTTTGTAGTGTAGTAGGGATTTTTCAGTTCACAGTGTGAAGCTAATTTAACAGGCATAGGTTAATTTTTGTGTCTGAATGACACAAAAACTTATGGAAATTCAAACAAAGAAAACATTCTGCTGCTTTGTGGTTTTAAAACATTCCCAAGAAGAAAAAGAAGAAAAGGAGGAGGAGAAAGAGGAAGAGAAAGGGAAGGGAAGGGAGGGAGGGGAGAGACAGGGAGAGGCTCTCTCTCTCTCTCTCTCTCTCTCTCTCTCTCTCTGAATAATTCTGGCTTTCCTACTCAGTCTCAAGAGAGTCAGTTAACTGATCACACCTAAAGTTACAGCTTCCTCTTGCTCAGCTCCTTCCCAGCCTTTCTCTCTGCCTGCCTTCATCCTCTCTCCACTTGGTTCACATAGGCTTCCAGTTCTTTTCTGTGCCCTTGAAGGACAGTCTTAACATCCTCTAAAAGAGAACTCCATCTGCTAACGTGAAACACCCTGAAGCAGACAGTAGACAGTGTATGACTGCACCATTCAGAAGGTGAAAGGGGGCCCCCAGCCACAAACACCTGCTGAGCATTTGAAATGGGATTTGCTCCAAGTGAGATTTCAGTAAGCACAAAAATACACATTGAGCTTAATAAATTTTTAAAGAGAATGCAAATTATCTGTAAGAATTGGTGTATAAGTTATGTATTGAAATGGTACTGTTTTAGACAAACTGCATTAACTAAACTTTGATGGAGAAATTGATTTAATTTAATTTTATCTGTATTTTAAAAATATGACTCCTGGAATATTTTAAGTTGCATATTGACAAGTCCTTTCTTCTTCTTCTATTGCTTTTTTTTTGAGACAGGGATTCTCTGTGGCTTTGGAGCTTGTCTTAGAACTAGCTCTTGTAGACCAGGCTGGTTTTAAACTCACAGAGATTTGCCTGCCTCTGCCTCCCGAGTGCTGAGATTAAAGGCGTGCGCCATCACCGCCCGGCTAACAGGCATTTTTATAGGATACCATTGGTCTAGAAATTAAGTATTGACTCCTCAAACCCAAAATAATGAGAAAAAATAAAATAAAATAAGACGACTGATCCTGTAGCAAGCTCAACCATCGGAGGGGTGAGTGCATTCCTGACCTGTGTACGCGGTCATCCCCCAACCCTCAACATCACCCACTGTCCCTAGCTTCCTAC
>LOEQ01005451.1:129342-144932 GCA_001685075.1 Bramus lutescens | reverse complement strand
TGAGCATTGACTAAGGTCTTCCTCCATCCTGAGCATTGACTAAGGTCTTCCTCCATCCTGAGCATTGACTAAGGTCTTCCTCCGTCCTGATCATTGACTAAGGTCCTCCTCCATCTTGAGCATTGACTAAGGTCTTCCTCCTTCCTGAGCATTGACTAAGGTCTTCCTCCTTCCTGAGCATTGACTAAGGTCCTCCTCCATCCTGAGCATTGACTAAGGTCCTCCTCCATCCTGAGCATTGACTAAGGTCTTCCTCCAGCCTGAGCATTGACTAAGGTCTTCCTCCATCTTGAGCATTGACTAAGGTCCTCCTCCTTCCTGAGCATTGACTAAGGTCCTCCATCCTGAGCATTGGCTAATCATAGTGCTACTCCCCTTAGGGCCATTTTCTTTCAAACCACCACAATCAGCTTTAAGGGAACAAAGATTTCATATATCTTTTTCATGCTAATCCTTAGCACCTAATACAATGCTTGTATATGGTCAATCTGCTTATAGTTGAACGTCATTGAAATGTACACAGGACTTGGACATTTGGCTTTCTTGTTCCTGCTCTACGGGGAAGATTGATGTGCCTGTGTTGTGTGTCCTCCCTGCATCTGTAATTACATATTTGTGGATGTTCCTCTGTCATCATTTCTAATAGAGAAATGATGGGTTCATATGCCTCCAAAAGCAATATTTCCCACCTTCAGCTTCTTCATATTTGAAACAAACTGGGATAAAATGATATTTGTAAGATAATCTTAAAAGGGATACCTAATTTAAAAAATAGTAATAACTTACAGTTTGTTTTCTGACATTATTTCTCTAGATTATTAGAAGTGATAGATAAAGCTACAAGCCATTATGTATGATTCATGCTACTCACCATGATGCACTGACAAACAAAAAAAAAATATGTGTTTGAGTTTAGACTCAATTTAGCTTGCTCAACTTATAATTGAGAAGTAGTGGAATATAAAATGACCATATGGGTTGTCATGTGCTAGAAGGAAGAGAAGCAATTACTTAGATAATCATTACCTTCATGATCTTGTAAAATGGAGAGTTGATTATTACATCATTGGATGGCCCTGAAATATATTGTGATATCAGAATCCAAGGCATAATTCTCTAATGCCTTTCCCTCAAACAATTTAGTACTTCATTTTCTAAAAGTTTAATAAATGCTGAAATATTTTAGTACCTACTTTAAAAACAAAGCGTATAAAGATGGAGGTTTAAAACAATCAATGCTCAATCCCCAGCACTGTAATAAGTAAGTGCTTATAATTCAATGAACAGAGAGACCATCTTGTGGTGGCTTTCCTATTTTATATGACTCATGAACTTGTTGTTTGATGTATACAATCTATTTATAGATGCTTTTATTCTGTTTTCATTTGTTACATATAGAAATCTTTGAATTTGGAATATTCATTTAGGAAATCACTTCAAAATTGTATTTAAGTAAACTTCAGCATTGCTTATAGAAAAGTATGAACATAGAATGTAGCTTAGCAGATGTAAACGTTTTGAATCATCACATTTCAGACATTGATATCTGGAGCTGTAGTAGAACAACTTGACTTTCTACGCATTAGTGACACAGAAAAGTAAGTCCCCTTGAATTACTTGGTTTTTGCATTTCTTGTGATTACATTAAGGAAGCAGGGAATCTGAAATGTTTTCTTTTGATTTCCAGACTTCCAGAATTTAAGAGTTTTGAAGAACTTGAATTTCCCAAGCATTCAAAAGTCAAACGACAGAGCAGTACTGTAGATACTCCTGAGCTGAGACAGGAACCGGACATCACCGTTACCGCCTGGAGAAACAAATCCACCCATGAAATCCTCCAGAAGCTGAATGTGAGCAAAGATGTAATCACACTTGCCAGGACGGGACCTCTTTGTCAGGCTGTGTGTCTGTGTCCTCAGCTCTGTACCCAGGGCAAGCAGTGGAAAGTTGTGTTGGCCAGAGTCAGTGTGCATGCATCAAAGAGTGCAGATGTACAAGAGTCTGTCAGCTTGGAGCTGCTTGTGCGAAACAGCTCATTCAGCGCCCTCTTACCTTTCTGCTCCGTTCACAGCTCTTCTGCCCCAGAGTTTAGTTCCAGTGAGTGCTTAGTCTCTCCCGTCACTGAGGAACATAGTCCTATTACTATGCCCACATGCGTGTTTTAGCAATTTGTTAATCTCTTGAGATTACTCACACTTATAAAAAGAGATTAAACTTTACTGGTAGAGCTGTAAACACTGGGTCTTGTTTGACCACACAGATTTGAGCATATAGACTACCTTCCTTCCAGTCATGGCTAGCTTCTTATTAATCCATATAAACAAGACTATCACATAACAGCCACAAAGAACATAAACAGTCCTGAAATACAAATATTCTATATGTGTCCCTTCCTTTCATGTGTCTCATTATACTCTGACTGTAGCATGATCTGCCATTAATAAATAAGTAAAATCAGGAAGAGTCTCGGATACTCGCAGAGTCTCAGATACTGGTACATTAATATTGTACACACTGTAGAATCTGATTTGATCTTTAAATCCTGCTATATCCAGAAGCTGGCCTGTGTACCCTCTGCCTTCCAGGCATCTCAGACTAAGAGGTCTGTAATGTCATCTTATATTTATTATATCAATGACATCTTTTTTTTCAGTTCATGTCCAGAGGCTATTCCCTCTGTGTATCATGATTTATTATTAGTTAAATCCTATGGTTACTGATATTCATTTTATCCCAGTTCTTATGCCAATTGATGTTTTCAGGACTGCAATTGTCTGGCCGGTCAAACCATCCTGCTGGGTATACTGCTGAAAAGAGAAGGCCCTAATTTCATCACCATGGAAGGTAAGAGTAAATAAGCAGGGGACATATTTATAAGAGGACCTCTATAATCTGAATATCTATCAGATATACATAAAAATGCCCACTGTTCTAAGTTATTTTCCTCTTCCATTAAATCTCTCACTTCTTAAATGGAAAGCATTCTTTCACCCTCTAGCACAGCAGACTCAGATGTGACTCTCATGCAATGGCTTGCTTCTATGCTTGGCTGTTCTAGAGCCTGAATTCTGCCTATGACTCTGAACTTCTGAGCACCCTATCGTTGCTTATTGGCATTGTTGTTTCCCTCTTTATTTCCTGCCATTTTTTCAAAAATAGTATTGAATAGTTACATTTATGAAAAAATGGCTTCTTCATGGTTTTTTGTAGCCATTTGGAACAGAATAATAGAATTTTGCTCTGACGGTGATCGATAAAAAAAAAGTCATTCTAATTGTGTCTTTGTTCACTCTACCCTGAAAAGAAGACCCAGTTATCCTTAAGTCCACATTTGTATGTAAGGTCTCTGCTATGAAGAATCCTAAAGTTCTATATCATGATCTGTTTCTGGCATTTTATAATACAGAATAATATAGGATATGTTGAAATGTGTTTAATTTCTAGTCATCAGATTTTCTGACTTATCTCAAAACACTGTTCAGTGGTATGTGTTAATTTGGTTAAAGTGGAAGTGTCCTAAATGCCACTGTGAAACTCACGGTTACCATCTGGTAATGAACTCAGCTTACTCAGACAAAGCCTCCTTAGTTTCTGCATTATTGTAGCAGTCATAATTCTCGAGTATTATGAAGCAAATTTCAAACACAATCTTTTATTTTTTTTTAAGTCTTAATACTAAACATTGACAGAATCTTAATTGTATTAAGGAAAGTCATTGACATTTAACCTTTAGTTAAACCAAAAGGAAGTAAGATATTTTAAAGTTAAAAAAGAATTCAACTTATTACTTGGAATCTAAAATTTTAAGTACATATTTAACAATATTTAAATCTTTTAAATCATTAAAATATTATATAACAAAACCACTTGGAGTTATCTTGGGGTTTTTATTTTTAGTTATTTACTACTAGGAAATATTTTCAAAGCATTTTTTATAAACTTGCTAATAAACGTCTTTTACTTAGGTATCTGAAAGACATTAGAATTGCTTTTTTTTTAATTTGTTTTTATTTTGCAGTACTGGGGTTTGACTCTCTGCTTTGTGCTTGCTAGGGGAATATGCTGCACTGAGCTGCCTCTCTAACCCTGCTATTACTCTTTATTAGAAGTGGCCTCACCAGGTTGTGCACACTATGTTTTGACCTCTCTGTGCTCCAGCCAAGCTCTCCACTTGCAGTCCTCCAACCTCAGCTGAGTAGCTTGGAATACAGTCTGCACCACCAAGCCAGTATTTGCAGGCATCATGGAACCTGGATATATTTAATCTAATTTAAGGCTGTAAAAATAAATGATAGGAAATTGTAAAGATTTTTTTCTTTATCCTTACTAACTTATTGGTGCTCAATTCTGTCACATCGTTTCTTACTAACAAATCAGTCCACATGTGAGCTGTGGCCAAAGTGATAATCCTGGGGGTATATTGACCACATGTGAGTCATGGCTTAAGTGTGAATTTTCAGGGTATGTTGGGTTATCACAGCTCCACACACTTAACAGGGCCTTAGTAACCTTCCACTGAAAAAATGGGTATATATTCAGTTGCCTAATTAATTTACTATGTTCTGTTTTCTGTAGAAAGGTAAAATAATACTTGTATTTGCTTAAAATATTAGATTACATATTAGTTAAGAAAGCAATAACTTTGAAAGCACTACACTACTTATTTGGGTTATATATTTAAACCAGTCAGTTTAAAACAAAATGAATATTTAAGAGGTGGTTTTCCATTTGCTTATTTATCTAAGGGGAAGAAATATTGTGCATTTAGTTAAAAGCTTTCTTCAATGAAGACTTTTCTTATCCTATGCCTAGGTACTGTGTCTGATCACATTGAGAGAGTGTATAGAAGAGCTGGCAGCAAAAAGCTTTGGTTTGTATTAGTTTCCTTGTTGTTATTTTTTATATTGTTATATTCGGCACCTTAACAATAACGGTTTAATCTTACAGATGATACTCATCCTCATTTTGACATTTAAACTCTAAATTTATGGCACCCTGACTTCAGACTTAGAAAAATATATGGGATAAAAACCTCTCCAGGGACTGAGCGTCCTCGCTGGATGGCAGGATAGTCACTGTGCCATACTGCACTATCCCAAGGAGGGTTTTTCCATTTCCATCCTATGTCCAGAAATCTATTCTGTTGTTTTAGAAGGTCATAAAATACCATTTAATCCTTAGCAAAAATAATTAAAGGTAATTATCTCATCACTTAAGTTGAAAAAGTCATGAATAAAGCTGTTTAAATTCACAATGAGGAGAGTGTACCCAGATATACATTTTGATGCAATTAAGTCTCAAGTAGTTTCTTATGAAACTCCCTGAATGGTAGTAAACCTCAGCTTTCTATTCTCTGAAATTAGGGGACTGGACAAAATAATTTGTAAGTAGTACTCCAGGTCTACTTTATGATGAATACACTCTTCCTGCTAAAGAAATAAACATCCAGTTTAGATATTTCATATTTCTACCGTAAGTTGTTGGTCCAGTAAGACATGCAGTCAGTCGATGTTTTTATACATAGTATGTTTCATGTGTACATATAGTATTGCTTGCGCTAAGCAAAGCCAATTCTTGCTTCTGCATTATACTTATATGTCTTGATAAAGCACAAGTAGCAAACATTTAGAAATGCTGACTGTTATATTTAAACACTAGAGTCCTGGAAGCTTTATTTATTCTATTCTCCCTTTTATGGCTCTCCACTGCCCCCAGGCTGGCTGTGCGATACGGGGCTGCATTTACCCAGAAATTTTCCTCCTCTATAGCCCCTCACATTACCACCTTTCTGGTGCATGGGAAACAGGTAACATGCTCAGAATTTGGGAAACTCAAGTTGCTTGATATGTGTGGGTTTATCTGCATTCCAAGGGTTATATGCGTCTTTTGGTGTTCAAGTATTCGGTAAAAGTGTTTCTCTAGAAATGGGAGTATGTGTCTCACTAACTTGGTCAGCTATTGGCTTGATTTTCTACTAGTCCATTCATGTTGTAATTAAGAAATATAAATGCTTGGTATAGGCCAATTTCTGTGGAAATCCTAAATTTTTTTTAAAAATTGGTTTTGATTTTACTTTCTCTAAATGTTCACATAAATTTTACTTTTGAGGGGAATGTCTTATATATTGCATGTGGTGTAATTTGGGGGCTGTAAATCTGTTCTCTCTATATTCTAAGACTTTTTCAGGAATGTATAAATAGAAGTGTGAATTCTATCCCCCAACATTCTGTCTTTATGGAGAAAGAAAGTGAGGGTAATTCAGTTCTCAAATTCACTACTGAGTCTTCTAATTCAGGCATCTGATTATATAGGTATCAAAAGAAACATAATTCAAGGCTAGGAAGAGATGGCCCAGTAGTTAAGAGCGCATACCACTCTTCCAGAGGATTCAGGCTTGGTTCCTGACATCTGGCAGCTAGGGACCACTGGTAACTCTGACTCCATGGGTTCCAGGCTGTCAGTTTCTGCAGGCACCTGCATTCACATGCACATGTGTACTCATAGTCACACACACATATACACTGATTTAAAATAATATTGTAGAGAGAACTGTAGTATAATTGGTATGGGAGTCAGTCACAAACACCAGAGATGCTTTCATGCATCTGTTGCTATCAAGCAGAATATTCTCAATTCCTCCCTCTCCTGCCCCAGTTAAAAGAATCGTTAGGGCCTCTTGGTCTTTTTCTTTCCCGTATTATTTTGACATTGATCTTGGCACCAGTAATGCTTTTTACCATCGCTTGGTGGCTGAGGTGAGAGTGAGACTTTCTCTAAAGAGTCAGGTCTAATGACAGTTTATTGTTTCTTCTCTATCATGTGAGGCCCCAACTGTATATGGTTTAAGTTTCCTCGAATCAAGGGCACCATTCACTCATCATCTTTTCTGTTTGTGAAGATCTGGCCTGCTTTCTTCTTTGCCCTCAGGTCGGTTGTACGCCGTGCAGCAAGTCTTTTAAGTAAAGTAGTGGACAGCCTGGCCCCATCCATTACTAATGTTTTAGTGCAGGGCAAACAGGTAAGCACCTCTTTTCCACATCACAGTCACAGCAGCTTCTGCTTAGGACACTTAGTCTAGACGCCTTGATGGCATAGATGGTTCACAAAGACATTACCAGTAGCTTGGGGGTTTCTTCAAAAGTCTCTTTTCTCAAGCAGAAAAGATACACACACAGTCTGAAAGTAGCAGGACATTTAGTGGGCCATCTCATTTTCGCCCTGCACCTTGGGACTTTCATTTTCAACCCCCATGTTTACTTTAGTTCAGTGCAGTTTCCAGTGTAGAAAACAGAATAATGCACCTAGAGGGGCACTCGGCCAGGGTCGTGATGCTCAGAGCAGAAGCTAGGTGCATAGCAAAGACACATTTTCCTTCCACTCCATCCGACTGCTCCCTTCCCACTCCTAAGGGATCCATTCAAGTTCAAGAAGAGCCAGAGTCTACAAGCCTGTGCTGCTCCTCCATCTTTCACGCTCCAGGCCATCCCCTGTCGCCTAGCTCCTTTCTACCCGCCAGGGCCAGCTCTTCACTTCTGCTCACAGGCCCATCTACAGTTGCACACACTGTCTTTTTCTCCTCTCCGTCACCCTCCTTCCCTCTCTCCTCCCTCTCCAGCCCTGTGTCTCTTTCCAATTCAATCCTTGGTGGTAAATGGGTTGGCTTGAGCTGTGCATGTGGAGTTTGGTGCTGCTGCTCATTTTCTGTAATCTCTAATCATCTGGCTGGTTGGTTATTTGATTAGAGTGAAGCTCTGTTTACTTTGTCTCTCCTTTGGAGATATATATGTTTATTGTGTGTTCCTGACAGCTAATCTAGGGATATAGTAAGCTTTAATAATGGAGTTCTTTAACCTTCCTTAGTAACACCAACTAATTACTCATATTTCAGGACTCTTAATTAAAACTGAAATAATTTGACTTAGAACCCAGCTTTAGGGATGTTGGGATAATGTTATTTACCTTCTTGTATGATGTTGTTCAACAATGAAGAATAATTAATAAGAAATTACTGAGAAAAAGTTACTTTCCATATAGTTTTCTCCATTAGGAGGAGGTAAACTTTAAACCCCTGTCAGTGATTTGGTAAACCAGGAACAGGAAGTCGTTTACCCAGTACCTTTTTATTTCTAGAATCTTTATCTGTAGCCAGAATCTGTGCTCTTGTCCCACACCATTGCATCTGTGAAAGAAAGTTAGCCAGGGTTTGAGAAACATGTCTCTCTCCTGGTTTAAGGCCCATAGCACTGAAGTACAGCTTATTCTCATGCCTGTGCTGATAGGTCTTAGAACTTTTGGAGGTTACTGACCTGACACTAGAAGGGTAGGTTTGTTATATCCATTCTGAACAATATCTGTAAGATGCTGCAGCCTCCCCTCAATACCCCGCTCCCACATTCAGAAGCCTCAGAGCCTGTGCTCCAGCTACGGCTGGACTACTATCCACCAGCCCAACACCATCTCCCTGGAAAATATTCTCTTACTGCAAAGGGTGAGGCCAGATGCCAACAGCTCAGCCTAATGACCAGAGGCAGGCAGTTTATTCATTGACTGATTCTCATCCTCCACAGACAGAGAAATGGAAATAGAGCAAAGTGTACATTTGCTCATTTATAGGATCTGTTTCTGCCTGAAGTAGTGTGGTTTCCTCAAATGACTTGTAAATTATCTCAAGCTCTCTTGGATAAAAGTAGTTTAGTCTCATTATATCTAGGTGCCAATAATGTACCTCTGTTTTCTTTACATGATGACATTTAATCCATGTAATCATACTCATATTTACTAGTTGGTGTTATTAGTGTTTGCTAAATCAGTAGTTCTTAGAGGTTGGTTGTTTTAAATAGATATGTATATATGTGTGTATTATCTAAAGCTCAGGCTGGCCCCAGACTCATTATCATCCTGCCTCAGCTTCCAAGAGAATAGATTTTTAGATGTTTGCCACTATACCTAGCCAGTTCTTGCTTTATTCCACAACAACATTGGAGCAAAAGACCATGTTCTGCTCCTTATCCCTCATCTCTAAAATCACATGTCTTGGAGGTGCTGTTGCTTTCCCTACCTCATACACTTAGGAGCTGTACGTGAAAGCGATGAGAAGTCGTGATGAAAAAGAAGTCAGAGCTGCAGGCCCTCTGAGAAGCAGCTGGCCAAGGAAAGGGGAGATGCGAGCATTCTCTTGCCAGCTCTATCAGCACTTTCTGCTTTGAGCTTTCTCATTTCCCTCTGAGCCTTTTCCTTTGGTAGGCTTGTGGGCAGCCAATCCATTCATTCCATAGGTGAGCCACCTAGTACCATGGATCATAACCCTCCACATATACCTACCATTATACCAGGGTGAGGGCTACCCAAGACTACATGACCTTCCTTCTGACTTTGGAAAGGTCGAAATGTTGTTATAGAGCAGAAGGTTCTATGTGAGAATGGTAAAAATAGATCTCCCAAATGCTGAACTGTATAATAGAATACAACTATATGTGTATTCTGGCTGCTCTAGGGACTTTTCTAGCACTAACATTGCCCCCACCCCAAATTAATAGTTATTTATGTCTACTCAACCTTCACTCTCCTGAGACCCTCATCTGCACTTACATTTTAGACCAGACTCTGAACCATTGTGTACCCCAGTGGGAGTCATGCTTTGAAAGCCATTTTAATAAATATCAGAAACAGTTATCCTTCCTAACTCCCTAGCTTGCATAGAGCAATTTCAGCCTTCCAGTCATCCTGAACCTTGAATTTTTTTTCTTTTTCTTTTTTCTTTTCTTTCTTTTTTTGTAGCTAGGAATTTTTTAACAGTACAATCTGGCAATTACAGGTAACTTTGGGTGCCTTTGGACATGAAGAGGAGGTCATCTCTAATCCACTGTCTCCAAGAGTGATTAAGAACATTATTTATTATAAGTGTAATACCCATGATGAAAGGGAGGCAGTCATTCAGCAAGAACTGGTCATCCATATTGGCTGGATCATCTCCAATAGTCCCGAGCTGTTCAGTGGCATGCTGAAAATTCGAATTGGGTAAGTGCTTTGATTTGCATAGAGACTTAACTCAAGTGGTCCTCCAGCAGATCTGGACTTTGCATGTAAAGCCAGTGTCTGTGAATTCTTAAGATAGTGCCTCTTTCTTCCATCCTATGGAAGTAGCATCTGGTAGTTTAAAGAATGAATTCCAGTGGCATAAAAGAATCCACACCTGTATTTACTTCCCAAGTAAAAATAGCAATGAAATCAAATGCCAAGGATTTCAACAATTATGTCAGATAAAAATAAATAAATAAGCAAATACTTGTGAAAATTCTTAAAAATAAAATGGATGAGCCATGATAGGAAAATGTTTTTTTCAGCAAAAGTATGTCAGAAAACATGATCCAATAAGAAATTGGCATTTTAAGGATACTCTGCATGTGTTTTCTACGGATCTCTAGTGTTGAATTGCTGCTATTGTAAACTTAGATGAAAAATTGAAACTAAGGTACTGGTGGTTCCAAATGTCCCTAACTGACAGGGTTAGCCCCAATGGGGTTTGCCTGTTCCAGGATAGGGGCATGTGGATTAGAAAATTTGGTAGGAGGAATAGAGAGATAGAAATACAGAGACATCGGATAGAGCTGGGAGGGCAACCCAGTGAATACTGAATATGCCCGCATTTATTCTCCATACGCTTATAAACCCCAATCCAAAAATAGGGAAAGAAGGCAAAACACTACTTTAACATGATACAAAGAATAAACAGAGCAATTACCTGCTTCAATACTTGAGACATCAAGCCACTGTGTCCTGAGTTAAGCATTCTCTTGTTAAGGCAAGAGGGCAGCAACTACACCTTAGACCAAGTACCCTTTAGGTAGCCACTCCCTGGGTCAAACCTCCTGTCAAGTCCTCGAAGGAGCATGAATAGGCTTGAATTCTCTGACCTTTGGTCAGGGTGGGATGGATCCACCCCTGTGGGCCACCTCAATATCTAAAACACCAAGTAACCACACCCTAGGTCAAGAGATCTTGTTTGTAGCCTCACCTTAAGTTGGACCTCTTGTCAATAACCTTGAAAGAGCAAGAGTAGGCTCAGGCTCTCTGACTTTCACACCTAACCAAGAGCTTTTTTTTGAAGTGTAAGTAGTGTGACAAGCTGTGGTCCTACTCCTTTACGGCTCTGTAGCCCTGGGAGGGTGCTGGGCCTGCCCATCCTTCCTCCACATCATCCTCAATGCTCTATGCAAGAAGGAAATGCTTCAAAAACTAAATACACCCTTACCCAAAATAGTCAGATAGATCATATCCAAGCACATAGAATAACAAATGTTGGAAAGAACATACATTCCCTATTTGTTGAGTACGAATGCATGGGTATGTAAGTATGAATAAGGACACTGTTTCTGCTCTGCTTGACCCTGGATTGTTGATTAAAAAAAACTTTGCAGTTTCTCTTATCAATTTCTTCTTGAAATAAGCAATTTTTACCTTTATATTTGTGTGTATGAGAAAGAAAGACAGAGATGGTTTCCCCATTCTACCACGTAGGTCTCAGGGATTGAGCTGAGGCTGTCAAGTTTGGTGGCAAGTGCCTTTATTATATTTTCCTTTGTATCATTTATTGCTTTCCAACTTCTTAGTTTTTATTTCAGACAGCTACCAAAGTGTAGACACTCATGTGGTAATAGCTACCTGTCCTTACTCTGCAACACCATGAGTATACCGTAAGTTATCAGTTCTTTGTCTATGATTAGACCAATAACTAGGACCTGTAGCTTACTCCTGCCACCCAGAGTCATGAGGAAGTATGATATTGCACATCGCTGGTCCAGATAAAGATTTGAAGTGTGGTTAACATTAAACTTGGGTTGATTTCACACCATCGTGAAGCTATACATTGAGAATGTCTAAGGTTATAATGAAACATAAAAAAATTGAGATTTTACACCTTTACTTATGAGAGAAGAAATGCAGAGGAATTGAAACTAATTCTAAGTCCCTGCTCTGCTTCAACAGTAAGGCTATCTTAAAAGTTGGAGTTCTTAGAGTAAGCTTTTCCCTCCTTCTGATACTGGAAATTACCTCTGGCAAACGAGACTTTTGTCATGTTAACCACACTTAAAAAAACTGTAAAATACAAATCTTTCTACTGTCTATATTGTCTAAATCTAGATCTATATTGTCTTAATCGAACTATAGAAGAACTTAAAATGATTTATCTGGCCATATTTTCAAGGTCACTATTTGCACTTAAAAGCAACAGTTTCCTGGTGTAACAGGGAGTTCTGATCTGTCAGCTGGCAGGGGTCTTCACTCAGGTGACATAATCCTCTCTGGGCCTCCAGTTTACACGTTAATCTGCTAGAGTCTTCGCACTGGTGGCTTTTCCTTCCGGGACTGCAGTTTACATGTTTGTCTCTTTTTACATATTCTTCTTATATTTACCTCATACTCAATAAGTTTTTACTAAGATCTCTACTCCTTTGGGTGACTGCCCTCCCCTGTACACACCTTTAACGGTCGCCTGCTGGCACAAACATGTTTCGTTTTAAATTAGGTCCTGAAACATTTTTGATTGGCTTAAAATTGGTGAACAAATTATTCACACAGTTTTTGAAGGCCAAATTCTTTGTAAATTGTTGAACCTGTAGCTGCTTCTAAGATATTCATTAATTGTAGGATTTTTTTTTAATGGTAGATTTAAAGTGAAATTACCTGGCGCGAGTGAGAAGGAAACATGGAACACACAACAAACCCGCTTAGGAGTTTATTAGAGGGGGAGTGTACAGGTCTCAGGAAATCAGTGGGGGGGAGGGGGAGGGAGAGAGAGAGAGAGAGAGAGAGAGAGAGAGACCATCTAGCTTTTAAAAGCTGCCTTGCGCCACAAACAGAGGGTTGACTTGACTACATCATATGCAAATGACGGGGCTCACGCATGCGCGCAAGGCCTTAGCAGAGTCATACATGGATGATGCAACCGCACATGGGTCACGTGGGGGCCCTTAGGCACTTCTGCCTGAGGGCTTGTCCGCACATGCCTGGGCCTAGAACCCGGAAGTATCCGCCTTATTGTGGCTGAAATCATAACATAAAGTAATTTTTTGATTATTTAGATGATAGCATCTCATATGGATATTCTTGTCTGAAATTTTTCAGTTATTTTCTTTTAATGTTAATATTCTTGAAATGCCAGCATCCACTAGGCTGGGCTGAATGCATGTGCTTTAATCCTGTTACTTCTTATCCTCAATTCCCACAGGCTGCCCGCACTTCTATCTGTGCTTTAACCTTCCTGAGTCTTCTCCAAGGTTTCTTGATTCGCATCACACATTGCCCCAGCTGCCCCAGGAGCCCAGTGTTTTCTCCCCTCTCCAAGGCTAATCCTGCTGGTGAGCCATCTTCAGCTTTCCTGTGAAGAGAATCAGCCTGCTTACAGGGATGCTACCCTAGCCTTATAATGATTTGATTTGCTGTCTCATTATTGATTTGTGTGCCAGCCTTCATGTTAAAATAGATCAAGTTCCTGACAGGCCATTACTGTAAAGACCAGCAATCAACTGCTTTCTACTGTAGGTCTGTCAATCAGGCTTTAATAGGAGAAAACCCTGGGGATGTGTGCTATCGGGCCTTTCTCAGCTCTGCCTTTCGTGTTGCCTTGGCATTCTGTAAGCAACTGTGACCCAGATGAATCCTGTGTGATGTCCAAGGAGGCCGCTGTAGATCACGTATTTGCTGCTCAGAGAAGGCCACCAGTGTCAAAGATACAGACTTTGGCATTGCTGGGGCAATGGAAGAGAGTTGCTGATTGCAAACCCAAGTTCATTAGCATCATTTTGGTACCTTTGATTTGAAGAACCTTTGTTGGGAGGTGAAGAAGTGAGGAGACAACTGCCCCACCCCTGTTCTGTTGATTAGGTTTGGGACAAAGGGAGGAAGTCACGGGTCCAGGCGCTCCAGTTTTGTAACCAGAAGCTCAGTTGCTTCATCAAACTGTCACACTTTCTACATTAGTGTGAATCGGGCCAAAAGTACTCCCTTGTAACTTTGCCACTCCTGTTCCCTGGAATCTTAGACATCTTGGACTGCCATAGTAGAATCTCACAGGTAAAGTGACTTAAATAGTCAGATTTAATTTTCGCACTGTCTGGAAATTCAGGGTCCTGGCTTCAGTTGATCTGGCTCTGGTGAAGAGTCTCCCAGTGGCCAGATAACTCTCTCACTAATGTTGCTGCGAACTCAATTAACCCTAGTACCTCCAAAGGCCCTGGCTCCAGGTGTGCTCCCACGGGGACCAGGGTTTCAAAACAGGGATTTAAAGGGGTAGTGTTACAGCTTAACAAATAGCATGGTTTAGAAGACTGACAGTGTGGACAGTCATTTACTGTGCTGTTTAAGCACCAATATCAGTCCTTATTCTCTGGAAATAATACACAAACAATTGCTAACGTTGTTTCTTGCCCGGGACCTGGACTATTATTTCTGGCTTGTGTTTTCAGAAGGCGTCAGCTGAGTGTTTTGAGCGGTGTCAGTTACCTATGCTTTTTTCGCTGCTGCGCCTTGATGAGGGCGTGCTATTAAATAGCATGCTGACACATAAAGTGGTGCCCCTTCGCTCACTCACCACAGGAGTGTGTTCAGAGGCAAACCTGTTGTCTGGACAGTTCTGGAGAACTCCTCCAGCTGTCCTTAGGGAGGACATTCTCATCCTCCAGCCCACCATGAAACGTCTGAAGCTTGATCCGTCAGTCATGTGTGCCTGGCACTTTCTCATTTGCTTATTGGCAAATTGAACATGTCTCTGGTTCTTCAGGCAGCGGTCCAAGGATAAGCATCATTCTCCTGCCCTCCCACATTTTTTGTCTTTCTTTCCCCCACTTTGGGATTTATATGCTTTCATTGCTGGAATTGTCACATCCTTTGTGACCTTGGCAATGGGAATGAAGACAAGAAGTAGAGACTCCTGTGGACTTTTAAACTATTAGTAGTCCTGGATAAAATGTCTCTTGATTTTCTCCTTTAAGTAAGCTCCTCTCTTATTCCTTTCCCATTGGCATTTGATTGTTACAGTGGCACTGGGTCACAACCTTCTGATCTTCATGGTGTCACACTGGGTAATTTGCTTTCTCTGAGTCTCTGAAACTGTCCTTAGTACTTTATGCGCAATGTTGTTTCCCGTTTTTATTTTAGTCATTCTAAAAATTGATATAAAAATTAGTCTTTACTAACATTTTTATGATTCTTTAGACTTTCAAAGTGCCTTTTAAAATATATATGGCCTCATTTATTCTGCAGTGTAGTAAGTTAGATGAGAAATAGTAATGTCCCTGTTTGAAAAGTAACTCAACAGTAGGACACAGTTGGTAAGTGATGGGTTTTGTTATTGTTTTAGTTTTCATTCTTTAACTGGAGCTGTGTTTTTTAAAACTTTTATTTTAATTCTTTGACAGTTTTATACATTTGAATAATGGATTTGGGTCATTTGTACACACACTCCTCCATACACTCTTTCCCCCATCCCTCCTGCTGAAACTCTTCTGCACAAGCCGCCCAGTTCTACTCTGGTACCATTCTTCCTCCTCCTGCTGCTGCCCCTCCTCCTCCTGCTGCCCCTCCTCTTCCTG